>AWWV01015246.1:0-18851 GCA_001974805.1 Corchorus capsularis
CACATGATGCATGAAGTTCCAATTTGGGCCTTAACTTACCCATCAATTATACGAGGAACCCCCTTCAGCCGCCTCCTAATAAAATGGTAAACAACCTCCAGAAATTTCCAAGCCTCCGAGAGAAGACGAGCAAACTCAGACACGCATGAATGAGCCGCCCGCCTTTCCCATCACGGGATCATTTTGATTTAAGCCACATGCCAAATTATATTTGTACCGATTAATGAAAATTTATATATGAATGCAAATGATTTCCTTAAACAATTATGAAACTTACTGAATACTTAGTCCACACTTTATCTAAAAGTAAACTAATTTCTAAGAAAAAATCTAACCTTAATCTAACCAATTCTAACAAATTATATGAATATTGATTCCTAAATTTAATTAACTAAATCCAACTCAAAATTATCTAATTATTACTATTACTAAGTATATGATTTATTGGCAACTTAAGCTTAAATTATTAAATCAGGCTAAGCCCGAAATACAAGCAACAAAAATTAAAATCCCAAATGACTAAAAGAAAGCCCAAACCATAAGCTAAATTAAAAGGCCCAAGTATAGAAATATACCCAATTTGGAGTGGGCTTGGACGGGTTGGGTCAAAGTTTCGGGTCGGGTCTAGTGGGTTAGTATAAATACTAAACCCTAGTTCTATTTTCTTCAAACTTCTTCTTCTTAAACCGCGCCGCCACCACCCTTCTGGTTCGAAATCGCGCCACCACCTGAGCCGCCCTTCCTCGTCGTGTCGGAGCTTCGCCGGAGCACGGATGGGGCTCAAAATTTGCAGAAAGCCTCGCCTGAGTCTCCTCTCACCAGATCCGACCCTATTTTCCTCCGAAACAACCTTGCATGTTCCAAACCAAGGCTAATTCCGAACCCAAAACTCACTCTCTGATCTCACCGCTCCATAGTCCGATTGCCTCAAATTTCGAGTATGTTGTTTGCCTCATCTTACTCTCTCCCTCCACCGTTCAGTTTCATCAAAACATCACCTTTAGACCTAAAGCCCTAAAACTAGCCTAAGCCGGCGCCTAAAACTCCCAAATCCCGGCGGCTGACTTCGATGTATTTGAACCACTTCACCCCTTTTCCTTGATACCCCTAAACTGTTTTCAAGAAAGAAGCCCAATTGCTTTATCCCTAAACCGACATAGAAACAAAAACCGAAAATCCTAGTTTCCTCAAGAATAAGCCCCTGTAAAATGAAACCTAAGAAGAATAGGGACTTAACGCCGCCAAGGAAGAGAAAGGTCAGTAGCTACTCCATCCACTTTTATCCTTTTTGTGTTCCTGTAAAAGAAACTAATTTTTTTTTGAACTCCGAAAAATCCTCAAACCCTAGCTTCCTCCTTTTTATTCTCTCCTCTCTCTCCCTGTTCACCCTCGTTTCTGTCCTTCCTTCCTCTATTTATTTTTTTTTCCTTTACTTGCTCACCAATTTTTGTTTTTGTTTGTTTCTGCAGGTAATTCTAGGTGTGCACGTGTGAGTGAGGTGAGCTGGCTTTTTAAGTTTCCTCCCTCCTCTATTTTGTCTGTTGTTTTATTGTGCTTCAGTCTTCAGTTTGCCTCTATTTGCTTTGCTGTTTTTGTCCTATTTGGGCCTCACTGGATTCTCTATTTTTGATGTTATTAAATGCTGCTGAAACAGGGTATGCCCTGAATTCTGTACCTTCTACTTTCCATTTAGCTACTGCAAACCTGTTCTTGTCTCCCTTTACTATGCTTGATGATGTACTTGGCTTTGTTACCATGAGATGCATGCTTCTTTTATTGATGATTAGAAGAAAATATGCACGTGTGCATGAATGAAATAGAAAGCTTGAATTTGGATACCTAAATGTTGCGAAGAGTGTGATTGTATGAATCTATGATGATATGCTTGAAATGCAATGGATGTTGAAAATACAATATGCAGATAGAATACTTCTTGGATTTTCTTGGATGTATAGTGCTTGCCTGCAAATGCAATGAGATATGCTCTGTTTTTGTTAGTTTTTTTGTGACTTTTAAAATGAAAATGGATATGGATGCCTCATTTCTACTACCCTGTCCTTGATTTGTTCGCTGCAATCTGATTGCCCTGCTTGTCATGCTTAACTCTGAGCTTAGAATGCTAATTATGATATGTAAAAAAAATGCTTGATGACTAATTTAAAAGGAAAATCAGATTTTGATTAACAATGTACTTGAATTTGCAATGAACTTGATAATGGTGCTGACTATGGAATACCTCTGAAAATCTGTGAATGAAATTCCTTCAAACTGAATTATGCATGTGAAAATGAAGCTTACTCTTTAAAATGTGAAATGCTGACTTAAAATGCCTAAATGTTTGTTAATATGCCAAATACTATGAATTGATGAACTTTGTACAATGTATGCTGCCAAGTGAATGTTCTATATGCAATGCTGAAATATGCTATGAGATTAATAATGCAGCGAGCAAACATTATGGAAGTGTGACCATGTCCTGTTTAATGTTTCCCATTTGGTTGAGAACTGTTTTGTATTCCTTGCTGTCTTAATAGTAGATGATTGTTGCCTGCCATGATCTCATGGTTGTGTTGGAGTTCAGGGATCAAGAACTAATCCTGATTCCCTTTCCAAATTCAACCAAAAAGCAAAAATAATCTTCATGTTTGTCTGCTGTTTCCCTTGCATGTATCTTGTTGTGAAATTCTTTATTATTTGCCTGCTCTTGCTTTGTACTCTGATTTCACCGTTCCTCCCATGCACATCCCTGCACATGAGGTCTTTTGAAAGACCTTCAACGCTCGGGTGCATGCTTGCTTGACAGCCCATTGCATGTTCCTTGTTTCCTTTAGTGTTGCTGCACTGTTTTTTGCATTTTTAAAGCCCTCCGACCCTTTTTGGCTTACACCAATTGATGGTGTTTAGTCTTGAATTTGGGGGGCACATTTGCCACTCTTTGCTCTCTCTTTCCTATTGACTTACAGGGTCCAAATCCAATGAAAGCACTGTCGAGCTGCTGTGATGAAATGGAACAGACGGGTGATTCGAGAAAAGGAAGACTTGTTGCTCTAAGCGTCTATCAACTCCTATAGTGTAAGTTTTGTGCCAAAAAGAGGAAGACAAGAAAAACAGGAAATGATTCTGGCAAGGACTAATACTCCCTGATTTTTGTAATCAAAATGCCAATGTAATTGTGATCAAGGAACGACTGTTGTTTTGTTTTTGATCTGAAAGCTATGAATGCCAACAACCCACCCTTTTTTTATATTTTATGTTATGTAAATGTACCAAACTAAATCTAATTAATGATTGCAATGCATGATTATGATTTATGACTAACAGGTGCAACTAAATATCCATATGACATGCCGAATAAGAAATGGACCAAAAGTACTTAATGTGATGGACCTACTTAATGAGAAATGAATGTGATTAATGTAACTAATTTTGAAAATAGGCATATGATTAATGTAATTAATGGGAACATGAGAATAAATTGGATATGCTCCATGAAGTGAAGAACATAAAAATGCTAATTGAAAAATTAGATTCATTACTAAAGGACTTAAGCTATATGGTTAAAATGCAACAATTCTAAATTACTAAACGAAGTTAAGTCAAGAAATATGCAATTAAAATTAGGTGCACATTAAGATTTTTTTTTCTAGGTTTTCAAAATGCAATCTAAAAGACTAGGAAATGAATTAGCTAATTTAAATTAAAAGTGTACTAAAAGTTACCAAAATGTCCCTGAACGTGCAAAATGACCAAAATGCCCCTTAGTGTAAGAATGACCAAAATGCCCCTGGACGACCCTAATGCTAACTCGCCCCAAATTAAAGGATATAGGACAAAAACGGGTGTCTACAAAGGGTCAAATGGCCGGTTGTGGCCGGATGGCCCGTGCGATGTCCCATGCGTTGGCCGGTTGTGGCCGGTTGCCCCATGCGTTGCTCCATGCAATGCTCCATGCGTTGGCCGGTCATGGCCGGTTGCTCCATGCGATGGTGGCCGATCCTCAACTCCTTGTTCCGCCAAGCTTGTGTTCAATCCGGAATCATCCGTGGCATCTTCTTGAATCTCCAAGACATCTCCATGTTTATCCAAGGCATGATCTCCAATGCTCCATTGTGCTCTTCTAAGCCATGATAAGCCCTTGGCGCATCATCCCCTCTCCCTTGAAAAGGATTTGTCCTCAAATCTGCATCACTATCAAACAAGGATAAGTCTGAAACATTAAAAGTAGCACTTACATTGCCATATTCACTTGGAAGGTCAAGCTTGTAGGCGTTGTTGTTGATCCTTTCCAAGACTTGGAATGGACCATCTCCACGAGGTAAGAGCTTAGACTTCCTCTTTTCAGGGAACCTTTCCTTCCTTAGATGCAACCAAACCCAATCCCCGGGTTCAAAGATGACTTCCTTGCGCCAATTGTTAGCATTCTTCATGTAGTGTTGTGTTTTCTTCTCAATTTGAGCTCGAACCCTAGCATGAAGTTCCCTAACATAATCGGCCTTCCTTTGTCCATCCATGTCGACTTGCATACTCAAAGGTAAACTCAACAAATCCAATGGGGGTTAAAGGATTAACTCCATACATGGTTTCAAAACGTGAATATCTAGTAGTACTATGTATGCTTCTATTATATGCAAATTCGACATGAGGTAGATAATCCTCCCAAGTTCTTAAGTTCTTTTTAATTAAAGCTCTAAGCAAAGTAGACAAAGTCCTATTAACTACCTCGGTTTGACCATCGGTTTGAGGATGACAAGTAGTTGAAAATAACAACTTAGTACCTAGCTTAGCCCCACAAAGTTCTCCAAAAGTGACTTAAGAACTTAGCATCTCTATCACTTACAATCGTTCTAGGCATTCCATGTAGTCTAACGATTTCCTTAAAGAACAAATTAGCTACATTAATGGCATCATCCGTTGTAGTGCATGCAATGAAGTGAGCCATCTTAGAAAACCTATCAACAACCACAAAGATAGAATCTTTACCTCTCTTAGAACGAGGTAATCCTAACACAAAGTCCATGCTAATATGAGTCCATGGTTCATGAGGAATAGGCAAAGGAGTATACAATCCATGCGGTTTAGAAGTAGATTTAGCTTGCAAACAAACAATGGAACTAGCAACATACTTCCCTACATCATGTCGCATCTGAGGCCAAAAGAAGTGTTCATGCAATATGTCATATCTTCTATCTACTCCAAAGTGACCCATTAAACCCCCCTCATGCAATTCCCTCATGAGCAAGATGCGCAAAGAACAAGAAGGCACACACAATCTAGATTCCTTAAGCAAAAATCCATCATGCTTATAATACTTTCCAAATCCAGAATTTTCACATGCTTTAAAGATTTCACCAAAATAAACATCACTAGCATACAATTCCTTAATATACTCAAAACCAAGAAATTTAGAATCAAGCATGGAAAGTAAGACATACCTCCTTGATAAAGCATCAACTACAACATTCTCCTTACCTTGTTTGTATCGCACAACATAAGGAAAAGACTCAATGAATTCGCTCCACTTAGCATGTCTCTTGTTAAACTTTTGTTGGCCTCTTAAATACTTCAAACTCTCATGATCCGTGTGAATCACAAATTCCTTAAGCCATAGGTAGCGTTGCCAAGTTTGCAACGCCCTTACAAGAGCATACAACTCTTTGTCATAGATTGGATAATTCAATGCAGCCCCATTCAATTTCTCACTAAAGTATGCGACAGGCTTCCCACCTTGCATTAAAACAGAACCAATTCCAACCCCTGATGCATCACATTCAATCTCAAAAGTATTGTTAAAGTTAGGTAAAACAAGCAAAGGAGCATTAGTTAGTTTTTCCTTCAAAGTCTCAAATGCTTCTTGTTGTTCTTTTCCCCACTTGAATGGTGCATTCTTCTTCATAACACTTGTAATAGGGGCGGCTAAGGTGCTAAAGTCCTTAACAAACCTCCTATAGAATCCGGCTAGTCCATAAAAAGATCTCACTTGACCAACGTTGGTGGGTGTTGGCCAATCTTTTATTGCCTTGATATTTTCCTCATCAACCTCTACACCTTGCGGTGAAACCACAAAACCAAGAAAAACAAGCTTGTTTGTGCAAAAGGTGCACTTCTTAAGGTTAACATACAACTTCTCAACCCTAAGTACATCTAACACACATCTTAGATGCCTAACATGCTCATCTAGGTTTCGGCTATACACAAGTATATCATCAAAATAAACAACAACAAACTTGCCAATAAAAGCTCTTAAAACATGATTCATTAATCGCATGAATGTAATCGTGTCGTATATGACCATAAAAATAATCCCCACAATTAACTAACTAGAATAGCGAGGGTAAGTAGGGGTCGAATCCCACAGAGAAGGGTTATGTGATGAAACAATAAAAAGATAGAAAGATCTTTTCCAAAAATCAAACAGAAAACAGGGGATTGTGAATAACAATTATAAAGCAAACAATTAAACTAAAAATAAAAGCAAAACAAATTAAATCTAAATCTAAATCTAAATCTAAATCTAAAGCAGATTAATAAAGCAAAAAATCAATTATAAAGCATACTTCTTCACCAGTGGTATCCTTCAATCAAATTAACTATGGATCCTTGATTTAAAAGGTGAATTTCGCATCTTATTCTTGACTGACAACTGATATAGGTTTCCCAACATGTATTTTAGATAAGAGGCCGATTAAAGCTGCAGTTATCCCTATTATTCCTTCAGCGATCGATTACTTTCTTAGGGCTTAAAGATCACTTGAGAACAAAGCATTAAGATCAATTAATTTACACACATGCCTACAAAGTAGAACCATACGAAGAGAAATTTCTCGCCCTCCGATAGACAAATACCCATTAGGCAGCGATTAAACAAACCTAATTTGCTACATATAATCAAACTTGAGTGATCAATTCTAAGCCTGATCTAGCCATAGATCTTCCTCTTACATCGTTAGTGGCCACATAATTCAGATAAGATTCAGAATCATAAAATTAAAACAGGGTTTTGACTACTATCATCAAGAACTTAACACAAAATTATAAGTATGGAAATCTCAGCATAATCAATTGATTGAATTCACCAAAGGATCAGAAGTATTAAGGATTTAGCTACTCATGGACTTAGGAAAATCCATGAGAGGCATAAGAATACTTACAGAGATAGGGAGGAACGATTTCTCCCCCTTGAAACCCTAGGGACGTCGCACCCTCTATTGCTAGAGAGGGTGTCGACTTCTCCCTCTTGTAAAACTAGAGAAAAACCTAAAAACTAAAGAAAGGTAGAAAAAGAGAATAAACTATATGAGAGATTTGTTATGTAAGTGTTGTATGTGATTTGTGATACAGGAAGTGGCTATTTATAGTGGAGGAATAGGGTAGGACGGTTTAGGCTTTGACTTGGTCTCCAAGTTGGATTAGGTGTCATCCTAGAGTAGAATCCAAGTTAGATGAGGACTCTAGAATTTTCTGGAATTGTGCAGGAACTTCGATTTGAATTTCGGGCTTGAAGATGGCAGATCTAGGCTTTGCACTTCAAAAGAAAGTTGTAGAGCTTGGAGTTAGCTTTCCAACGGCTACTTATGGGCTTAAAACAGACATCTGAGCAGAAAGTTATGGCCTTTCTACGAAGACTGCGCTGAAACCGGGCTTATATCGCAAATCTGCGGGATTTGGATATTCTTTTGGATATTAGGCCTACAAATTGGGATTTTAACTCCAATTATAGGTTTATATGGACTGAGTATATTCCCATATAAATTATCCAAAAATCCTCAACTTCAGGGCTTCTTTTGGGCTTGGCTTCAACTCTTAGCAAATAAGCTCCAAATCTTCAATTTTTACTTCTTGAATTAATTCTTCAATTGTCTTCAAATCTTCAAAATATCTTCAATCACGAACTTCGCATCTTCAAATCTTCATTCCAAATGACTAAATCCATAGTTGAGTAAAAAGTCTCCAAAATAGCTCAAAAAAGAGTGAAAAACAATAAGTTTTCAATTTTCTTGTCTTCAAGACCTAAAAACACAAATACTAACAAAATAGGGTAAAAACACATATAAAAATAGCAAAAAGTATAGAAAAATAGCTATAAAAATATGCATAATTTGGGCTCGATCATAATTTCCCCCACACTAAATCTTTGCTAGACCCTAGCAAACTAGTGTAGACAAACAAAAATTAAGATTTAAGATAGTAAGTCTTGTTCAAATCTTTTGAAAAACTTTGAATCACATACATATATCAAGGATCAATTCAATTATGAGATCAGAATAACAAAGAATATTAAGAGTATCCAATTCAATAGATCAAGATATAGCAAGCATCCTCATTCTTAAGTAACCATAACCAAAGTAGCTCTAATCACTTATAATTTATCACTCCTATAACTACTTCTTTCTAAAAGCTTATGTCTTCACCTTTATCTCCACTACTTAAACAATTGCATATCATGAATACAAATCAAGAATTTCGCATGGGTTATAATGATTTTCAAAGGGTAATTTATTTAGAAAAGTGAGGTTACTAACCTCAAAGTGTTCATACTTAGGGGTTACTAACGCCATTTATTTTATTTTTGTGAGGCTACTAGCACTCTAGAGGGACAATACTTTTGCCGATCCATGCCTCTTATCCTCTTTCCAAGGGTTACTAACTCCTTTTGTTTAAAGAGGAGTGACAACAATGGATTTTTTTTTAATTTTTAAGGCAAAAGATATCTCTTCTCCTCTTGCATGAAAAACACTCTTTTTATGAAAAAGATTTTTTAAAACTACCCTTCTAATATAGATAGTCCCCCACACTTATTTTTGACATATTCATAAAATACTTTCATAAGTGTAGTTTCAATAAAAATTAAACACAAGTTCTAAAAATAGGCAATCATAGAAATAACAAGCAATAAGCTCATATCACAAACTTCAATTATACCTAATCTAAGAAATAAGATATCATACTATAAATCAATTATTGAATCAATCATTCTTAAAAATTCTAAGATATCATCAATCAAAAATCAAATCAATCGATCAATATAAACATATATAAAATCAAAATTTTTGTCAAAATTTTCGAAAAAATTATACCAATTTTACCAATTTACCAATTAATTATGCATTAGACTCACTCCCCCACACTTAAAAGATACATTGTCCCCAATGTATAAACAAGCGTGGAAAATCAAAGCAAAAATAAATATGCATCTTTAAAAACTAATTAACCTATATAGCTTATATCTATATGTATCGCATATCAAAGAAAAAATCAATCAAAGCATTGCAAGAAAAAGATAGGGTTAAAGAAAGCTTCTCTATTCTCCAAGCATAAGCTCCAATTGGATTTCTTCATATCGATGAAAACTTCTTTTTCTCCTTTGGTATGGAAAATCCTAAAAAAGAAAAGAAAAATAAAACAAAGAAAAATATTATGGGTTAGTAAAAAAAATATTGGGTTGCCTCCCAATAAGCGCCTTTCTTTAAGGTCTTTGGCTAGACTGCCTTAAAGAAGGTTATTCTTCAAGGGTGAAGGAATTTTGGGTATAATCCTTCAACAGGTCCTCGATAACTCTACTCTCTTCAATGATTTTGATAGTTTCAAGTTGAATTTTATCAAGACTTGAAAAGATCAAAGCATTAGGCGATGGCATAGTTGTAACTCGGCATGGCGCAGTTATGGCTCGTGGTGGCTCGGTGAGGCGCGCGGATGGCATGGCATTGGCCGGGCATGGCCGGGCGTGGTGCGCGGACATGGCCGGGCATGGCTTGGTGTCGACATGGTTGGAAGCTTGCATGGTCGGTTGCGAGGTGCTGGTGGCGCAGCTTGGTGCGGACAAGGCCAAGCATGGCCGGGCAGGCGGCACGGCAGAGGCTGGTGGCGTCCAGTCATGTGGCTCGGGTGTGGCCGGGCTAGGCGCGGCAAGGCTTGATGTCGCACGAGCTTGGGATGCCTTGGCCGGTGTTGGCCGGCCATGTGAGGTCGATGGCCGGGCTGCAGCCGGGCATACTGGCTTGTGTGGCACGGGCTTAACCGGGCTGAGTCCTTGAGCAGCTTCCTTCGATGTATTAGTTATCATCTGGGCAAAATTCTCCAATATCTCGTATATGTCAGCAGTGCTGTGATCGAACAGGGGAATATAGATAAGAGTGTCAACAGAGAATCGATCAGAAGCTCTTAATCCTTGGTAGAAGATTTGAACCAATCTTCTTTGATCATAACCATGATGAGGATGAGCAGCACATAGCTTCTTAAACCTTTGCCAAAATTGGGGAAAATTCTCCAATTTACGTTGAAGAATGCTTGCAACTTTAGCTCGATGTTGAAGGTCTATATCTTGCTTCTTAGTTGAATTGCTTGGTTGGTCGATCTTCAGGGGCGGTTGAACTTCTTTGTTGTTGACTTCTGGCTCCTTCTTGGTTTCTTTTGCTCGATCTTTCTTCTCATGGGAGGTTGAAGATTTCGTCCTCCGAGATAATTCCTCAAGGGCATAGAATGCTTTCTCCGGGGTTCTTTCATGCAGTGGTTTAGTATTGAAAGAATCAACAAGAACTTGATCTTTAAGTCCCAATCCTCCATAGAAGAATTGGATTAAAATTTCTTCTTTGAATCCATGATCAGGGCAATCAGCACACAGCTGCTTGAATCTCCTCCAAAATTGGTGGAAAGTCTCGTTGTAGCGTTGTCGAATGTCCATTATCCTTTGTCTTCCTTTGGAAATCCGATTAGGCTTTGTTGATGAAGAATCTTCAATAGCTCATTTCTTAACAAACTTAGAACTTATAACATAAACATCTTCAATCTTGATTTCGACAGGCTCTTGTAAATCTTCTTTGGTGTAGCTCGGCTCTCCTTTTTCTTGTTGATGTGCGGCAAGGTTTGGATAAGGGTCTTGCAACTCTTTTCCACTCCTTAGAGAAATTGCACTGACATTCTCTCTAAGGGGTACCTTTGGTTGTGATGGAATCCTTTGTTGACCTTGTGTCTTGAGATCACTCAAATCACTAGCTAATTGACTAATTTGCTTTCTCATCATCTCCATAGCTTCCTTGATTTGTTGTAACTCGACATCTTGAAAAGATTGAAAATTAGGTCTTTGAAAATTCATAGGCCTTCCTTGAAAATTACCTTGGTTCCCATATTGTTGACTCGGTTGTTCAGGTCTCCAATAAGGTTCAGGCTTCCTTTGATAAGCTCCTTGTAATCCCACGGCATTGACTCCTTGCTTGTTGTCTTCCAAAATCGCACAAACCCTAGGCACACTTGAAAAATTCGCATGGAACAAATCAGTGAGCAAAGCGATTTGTTGATTCGTCTCTTGAAGTTGTTACTCCAATGAGGTGGAATAGGTAGAAACTTCATTAATTCTTCTTATAGGGCCTTCTCTTGCGTAGTCTTCTCGAGATCCAAATTGTTGAGTGTTTGCAGCCATGTTTTCCACTAAAGACCAAGCTTCGGTAGGAGTTTTGTCGATGAAGGCTCCTCCACTTGCAAAATCGATAGAAGTTCTGTCAAACGGTAGTAATCCATCGTAGAAGTACTGGATCAACAACTGTTCATTGATTTGGTGATTGGGGCAGCTCGCACAAAGTGTTTTGAAACGTTCCCAATATTCATGCATTGTTTCTCAATGGCGTTGCTTAATTCCACAAATCTCCTTCCTTATACTTGATGCTTTGTGTGCAGGAAAGTACTTTTCCAAGAACAGCTTCTTAAGGCTCGTCCAAGATGTGATTGAACCAGTGGGTAGTAGGTACAACCAATCTTTTGCTCGGTCTATAAGAGTGAACGGAAAGGTTCTTAACATGAATTGATCTTCAGGAATACCTTGAATACTTGTAGTTGCGCAGGCAATCTGGAAATCAGTTAGATGTCGGTGAGGATCTTCTCCAGGCAAACCGTGAAATTTGGGTAAAATCTGAATAAATCCAGATTTAATTTCAAAGTTTCCATTGGTATCTGGGTAACGAATGGCTAAGCGTTTGGCATTGACGTTTGGTGCAGCTAACTCTCTCAGAGTTTTGGGTTGTTCTTCTTCAGCCATGTCTTCTGACGATGTTGAAACAGCAGATCTAGGAGAACTTGGTTGAGAACTCGAATCGGATGTTTCCTCTTCTTGTAATCGGCGTTGTGTCTTCTTCTTCTTCTGAAATAGTGTTCTTTCAGGCTCAGGATTGAATTCAGTACTACTACTTCTTGTCTTTGGCATTCAGTTTCCTAGAAAAATAAAACAAAACTAAAAAGAAAAATTAGCAGTAATAGTTCTTAAATAAAATAAAAAGCAGAAACAGAAAATAAAAATATTTTTTTTATTTTAAAAAGGAAAAACGGAAAAAGAAAAATTAAAAAAATTTTTTTAAGAAAAATCGGAAACCCTAAAATTAAAAACGGAAAAATATTCTCTTTTTTTATTAGAAAAATCGGAAAAACGGAAAAAACTTTATTTCTTTTTAGAAAAAACGGAAAAACAAAAACTAATTCTTGGATCTAATCTCTCTTCACTTTCTCTCAATTCAATTCCCTTCCCCGGCAACAGCGCCAAAATTTATGGCGTATCGTGCAGGGACCGTAAAAATAATCCCCACAATTAACTAACAAGAATAGCTAGGGCAAGTAGGGGTCGAATCCCACAGAGAAGGGTTATGTGATGAAACAATAAAAAGATAGAAAGATCTTTTCCAAAAATCAAACAGAAAACAGGGGATTGTGAATAACAATTATAAAGCAAACAATTAAACTACAAATAAAAGCAAAACAAATTAAATCTAAATCTAAATCCAAATCTAAAGCAGATTAATAAAGCAAACAATAATTATAAAGCATATTTCTTCACCAGTGGTATCCTTCAATCAAATTAACTATGGATCCTTGATTTAAAAGGTGAATTTCGCATCTTATTCTTGACTGACAACTGATATAGGTTTCCCAACATGTATTTTAGATAAGAGGCCGATTAAAGCTGCAGTTATCCCAATTATTCCTTCAGCGATCGATTACTTTCTTAGGGCTTAAAGACCACTTGAGAACAAAGCATTAAGATCAATTAATTTACACACATGCCTACAAAGTAGAACCATGCGAAGATAAAGTTCTTGCCCTCCGATAGACAAATACCCATTAAGCAGCGATTAAACAAACCTAATTTGCTACATATAATCAAACTTGAGTGATTAATTCTAAGCCTGATCTAGCCATAAGATCTTCCTCTTACATCGTCAGTGGCCACATAATTCAGATAAGATTCAGAATCATAAAATTAAAACAGGGTTTTGACTACTATCATCAAGAACTTAACACAAAATTATAAGTAAAGAAATCTCACCATAATCAATTGATTGAATTCACCAAAGGATCAGAAGTATTAAGGATTTAGCTACTCATTGACTTAGGAAAATCCATGAGAGGCATAAGAATACTTACAGAGATAGGGAGGAACGATTTCTCCCCCTTGAAACCCTAGGGACGTCGCACCCTCTATTGCTAGAGAGGGTGTCGACTTCTCCCTCTTCTAAAACTAGAGAAAAACCTAAAAACTAAAGAAAGGTAGAAAAAGAGAATAAACTATATGAGAGATTTGTTCTGTAAGTGTTGTATGTGATTTGTGATACAGGAGGTGGTTATTTATAGTGGAGAAATAGGGTAGGACGGTTTAGGCTTTGACTTGGTCTCCAAGTTGGATTAGGTGTCATCCTAGAGTAGAATCCAAGTTAGATGAGGACTCTAGAATTTTCTGGAAATTTCTGGAATTGTGCAGGAACTTCGACTTGAATTTCGGGCTTGAAGATGCAGATCTGGGCTTTGCACTTCAAAAGAAAGTTGTAGAGCTTGGAGTTAGCTTTCCAACGGCTACTCATGGGCTTAAAACGGACATCTGAGCAGAAAGTTATGGCCTTTCTACGAAGACTGCGCTGAAACCGGGCTTATATCGCAAATCTGCGGGATTATTGCGGGATTTGGATATTCCTTTGGATATTAGGCCTACAAATTGGGATTTTAACTCCAATTATAGGTTTATATGGGCTGAGTATATTCCCATATAAATTATCCAAAAATCCTCAACTTCAGGGCTTTTTCTGGGCTTAGCTTCAATCCTTAGCAAATAAGCTCCAAATCTTCAATTTTTACTTCTTGAATTAATTCTTCATTTGTTTTTAAATATTCAAAATATCTTCAATCACGGACTTCGCATCTTCAAATCTTCATTCCAAATGACTAAATCCATAGTTGAGTAAAAAGTCTCCAAAATAGCTCCAAAAAGAGTGAAAAACAATAAGTTTTCACTTTTCTTGTCTTCAAGACCTAAAAACACAAATACTAACAAAATAGGGTAAAAACACATAAAAATAGCAAAAAGTATAGAAAAATAGCTATAAAAACATGCATAATTTGAGCTAGATCAGTACTAGGTGCATTAGTCAATCCAAAAGGCATAACTAACCATTCATACAACCCTAATTTAGTTTTAAAGGCAGTTTTCCATTCATCACCCTCTTTCATGTGAATTTGATGATAGCCACTCTTAAGATCAATCTTAGAAAATAAACAAGCACCATGCAATTCATCTAGCATATCATCTAATCTAGGAATATGGTGACGATACTTTACCGTTATGTTGTTTATTGCTCTACAATCAACACACATTCTCCAAGTCCCATTTTTCTTAGGAACAAGCAAAACAGGAACGACACATGGAGAAAGGCTCTCACGCACAAACCCCTTTTGAAGTAGCTCTCCAACTTGCTTCTCCAATTTCTTTGTTTCTTCAGGGTTTGTCCTATAAGCTGGCTTATTAGGTATTTGCGCTCTAGGGATGAAGTCAATTTGATGTTCAATTCCCCTAATTGGCGGCAATCCACTAGGAATCTCCTCCGGAAACACATCTACATAATCACTCAAAAGAGAAACAATGTTGCTTGGAAGCTCTCTTTCCAAGTCGTTAGTAGCAACAAGTGTATTCTTAAGCAAAAGTAAGATCAAAACAGAATTATCATTCAAAGCTTCTTTAATCTCACTCTTAGTAGCCAACATACACTCCTTAACAACTTTCTTAGAACTAGCATGCTTATCAACTACATCAGATTTGCTTTCAACGCAATTCACATTCAAATTAGCATGTTTAGTCTTTTCTTTAGCCCTATAATCGGATTCCATCATAGCAAACTCCTCTTTCAATTTCAATTGATCTTTTAAAGCTTCTTGAGGTCATAAAGGAATCAAAGTAATAGGACGCTTACCACATGTAAAGGAATACTTATTTGTCTCACCATCATGATGGACCTTGCTGTCATATTGCCATGGTTGACCAAGTAAAACATGGCATGCTTGCATTGGAAGTACATCACATAACACCTCACCATTGTACCTGCCCAAAGAAAGAGAAACTAAAACTTGTTTGTTAACCTTAATCTCCTCTCTATCATTGAACCATCCTAAACTATAAGTGATGCGCCAAGGGCTTATCATGGCTTAGAAGAGCACAATGGAGCCATTGGAGATCATGTCTTGGATAAACTTGGAGATGTCTTGGAAATTCAAGAAGATGCCACGGATGATCCCGGATTGAACACAAGCTTGGTGGAGCAAGGAGTTGAGGACCGGCCACCATCGCAAGGAGCAACCGGCCATGACCGGCCAACGCATGGGACGCTGCACGAGACATCGCACAAGCCATCCGGCCACAACCGGCCATCGCACGGGCCAACACATGCGCCATCTGGCCACAACCGGCCATTCGATCCATTAGCTATTCCGCAAGGTCCAATGACTAGGGCTCGGGCTAAGAGGTTCAAGGAAGCTTTATTGGGCTTTGTAAGATCTCATCTTGGAGGTTTAGAGTCCATTGAAGACCATTTGGAAGGCATGAAGTTGACATCACCAAGAATATTCCATCGATTCCAAGGTGTTCACCTTACTTAAAATCGATGAGCATTAGGCTTTGGCATTGTGTAATTCGGCCTCATGGGCCTTTATTCTATCTTAGATTAGTTATTTATTTTGTCTAGAAGACATTGGGTTGGGCCTTGTTTGACTAAGTCCAATCCTTGCTTAATTATGTAATGTTATTTACTTTTCCTAGTAGGACAAGGAGTAGGCTATTTCCTTGTTCCTTCCTTTATGTTTATGCCGCCCTTATGGCTTTAGGATTAGGGAGAGGTGCGTTCCCCACGACTATATAAAGGGACCATCTCCCTCTTGTAAACATAAGTCAAGTTAATCAATAAAGTTGAGAGGTTTATACCCATATCGATTTCTTTGGCTTCATTGTTCAGTTTGAGCAAACTTAGGGTCCTTCATCTTGTAGAGTCCTAGCAAGCAATTAGGTTGAGATAGCTTAGTTGTTTGTGAATCTTGTGATCTTGAGAATTCAATTGCAGGTCTAATTGAGTGCTTAAGGCCGACGAAAGAGGAGGAATAGCCTTGTGAAGGTCATCGACATACAAGTCTAGGAGTTGAAGAAGTTCAAGTCGACTTTGGTGGATATTCATAGGGTGGATTTGAATCTAATACAACTAGATTCGTATCAATCGATACAAACAAGGTAAGGAGAATGTGGTAGCCGATGCTTTATCAAGGAGGTATGTCTTACTTTCCATTCTTGATTCTAAGTTTCTTGGTTTTGAGTATATTAAGGAATTTTATGCTAGTGATGTTTATTTTGGTGAACTCTTTAAAGCATGTGAAAATTCTGGTTTTGGAAAGTATTATAAGCATGATGGATTTTTGTTTAAGGAATCTAGATTGTGTGTGCCTTCTTGTTCTTTGCGCATCTTGCTCTTGAGGGAATCGCATGAAGGGGGTTTAATGGGTCACTTTGGAGTTGATAGAACATATGATATATTGCATGAACACTTCTTTTGGCCTAAGATGCGACATGATGTAGGGAAGTATGTTGCTAGTTGCATTGTTTGTTTGCAAGCTAAATCTACTTCTAAACCGCATGGATTGTATACTCCTTTGCCTATTCCTCATGAACCATGGACTCATATTAGCATGGACTTTGTGTTAGGTTTACCTCGTTCTAGGAGAGGTAAAGATTCTATCTTTGTGGTTGTTGATAGGTTTTCTAAGATGGCACACTTTATTGCATGTACTAAAACGGATGATGCCATTAATGTAGCTAATTTGTTTTTTAAGGAAATTGTTAGACTACATGGAATGCCTAGGACGATTGTAAGTGATAGAGATGCTAAGTTCTTAAGTCACTTTTGGAGAACTTTATGGGCTAAGTTAGGTACTAAGTTGTTATTTTCTACTACTTGTGATCCTCAAACCGATGGTCAAACCGAGGTAGTTAATAGAACTTTGTCTACTTTGCTTAGGGCTTTAATTAAAAAGAACTTAAGAACTTGGGAGGATTGTCTACCTCATGTCGAATTTGCATATAATAGAAGCATACATAGCACCACCGGACATTCACCTTTTGAAAGTGTGTATGGTTTTAATCGTTTAACCCCATTGGATTTGTTGAGTTTACCTTTGAGTGTGCAAGTCGACATAGATGGACAAAGGAAGGCCGATTATGATAGGGACCTTCATGCTAGGGTTCGAGCTCAAATTGAGAAGAGAACACAACACTACATGAAGATTGCTAACAAGGGGCGCAAAGAGATCATCTTTGAACCCGGGGATTGGGTTTGGTTGCATCTAAGGAAGGAGAGGTTCCCTGAAAAGAGAAAGTCTAAGCTCTTACCTCGTGGAGATGGTCCATTCCAAGTCTTGGAGAGGATCAACAACAACGCCTACAAGCTAGATCTTCCTAGTGAATATGGCAATGTAAGTGCTACTTTTAATGTTTCAAACTTATCCTTGTTTGATAGTGATGCAGATTTGAGGACAAATCCTATTCAAGGGAGAGGGGATGATGCGCCAAGGGCTTATCATGGCTTAGAAGAGCACAATGGAGCCATTGGAGATCATGTCTTGGATAAACTTGGAGATGTCTTGGAAATTCAAGAAGATGCCACGGATGATCCTGGATTGAACACAAGCTTGGTGGAGCAAGGAGTTGAGGACCCACCACCATCACATGGAGCAACCGGCCATGACTGGCCAACGCATGGGACGCCGCACGAGACATCGCACAAGCCATCCGGCCACAACCGGCCATCGCACGGGCCAACGCATGCGCCATCCGGCCACAACCGGCCATTCGATCCATTAGCTATTCCGCAAGGTCCAATGACTAGGGCTCGGGCTAAAAGGTTCAAGGAAGCTTTATTGGCTTTGTAAGATCTCATCTTGGAGGTTTAGAGTCCATTGAAGACCATTTGGAAGGCATTGAAGTCGACATCACCAAGAATATTCCCATCGATTCCAAGGTGTTCACCTTACTTAAAATCGATGAGCATTAGGCTTTGGCATTGTGTAATTCGGCCTCATGGGCCTTTATTCTATCTTAGATTAGTTATTTATTTTGTCTAGAAGACATTGGGTTGGGCCTTGTTTGACTAAGTCCAACCCTTGCTTAATTATGTAATGTTATTTACTTTTCCTAGTAGGACAAGGAGTAGGCTATTTCCTTGTTCCTTCCTTTATGTTTATGCCGCCCTTATGGCTTTAGGATTAGGGAGAGGTGCGCTCCCCACCACTATATAAAGGGACCATCTCCCTCTTATAAACATAAGTCAAGTTAATCAATAAAGTTGAGAGGTTTATACCCATATCGATTTCTTTGGCTTCATTGTTCAGTTTGAGCAAACTTAGGGTCCTTCATCTTGTAGAGTCCTAGCAAGCAATTAGGTTGAGATAGCTTAGTTGTTTGTGAATCTTGTGATCTTGAGAATTCAATTGCAGGTCTAATTGAGTGCTTAAGGCCGACGAAAGAGGAGGAATAGCCTTGTGAAGGTCATCGACATACAAGTCTAGGAGTT
>AWWV01015247.1:0-89983 GCA_001974805.1 Corchorus capsularis
TGTGATCCTCAAACCGATGGTCAAACCGAGGTAGTTAATAGAACTTTGTCTACTTTGCTTAGGGCTTTAATTAAAAAGAACTTAAGAACTTGGGAGGATTGTCTACCTCATGTCGAATTTGCATATAATAGAAGCATACATAGCACCACCGGACATTCACCTTTTGAAAGTGTGTATGGTTTTAATCGTTTAACCCCATTGGATTTGTTGAGTTTACCTTTGAGTGTGCAAGTCGACATAGATGGACAAAGGAAGGCCGATTATGATAGGGACCTTCATGCTAGGGTTCGAGCTCAAATTGAGAAGAGAACACAACACTACATGAAGATTGCTAACAAGGGGCGCAAAGAGATCATCTTTGAACCCGGGGATTGGGTTTGGTTGCATCTAAGGAAGGAGAGGTTCCCTGAAAAGAGAAAGTCTAAGCTCTTACCTCATGGAGATGGTCCATTCCAAGTCTTGGAGAGGATCAACAACAACGCCTACAAGCTAGATCTTCCTAGTGAATATGGCAATGTAAGTGCTACTTTTAATGTTTCAAACTTATCCTTGTTTGATAGTGATGCAGATTTGAGGACAAATCCTATTCAAGGGAGAGGGGATGATGCGCCAAGGGCTTATCATGGCTTAGAAGAGCACAATGGAGCCATTGGAGATCATGTCTTGGATAAACTTGGAGATGTCTTGGAAATTCAAGAAGATGCCACGGATGATCCTGGATTGAACACAAGCTTGGTGGAGCAAGGAGTTGAGGACCCACCACCATCACATGAAGCAACCGGCCATGACTGGCCAACGCATGGGACGCCGCACGAGACATCGCACAAGCCATCCGGCCACAACCGGCCATCGCACGGGCCAACGCATGCGCCATCCGGCCACAACCGGCCATTCGATCCATTTGCTATTCCGCAAGGTCCAATGACTAGGGCTCGGGCTAAAAGGTTCAAGGAAGCTTTATTGGGCTTTGTAAGGTCTCATCTTGGAGGTTTAGAGTCCATTGAAGACCATTTGGAAGGCATTGAAGTCGACATCACCAAGAATATTCCCATCGATTCCAAGGTGTTCACCTTACTTGAAATCGATGAGCATTAGGCTTTGGCATTGTGTAATTCGGCCTCATGGGCCTTTATTCTATCTTAGATTAGTTATTTATTTTGTCTAGAAGACATTGGGTTGGGCCTTGTTTGACTAAGTCCAATCCTTGCTTAATTATGTAATGTTATTTACTTTTCCTAGTAGCACAAGGAGTAGGCTATTTCCTTGTTCCTTCCTTTATGTTTATGCCGCCCTTATGGCTTTAAGATTAGGGAGAGGTGCGTTCCCCACCACTATATAAAGGGACCATCCCCCTCTTGTAAACATAAGTCAAGTTAATCAATAAAGTTGAGAGGTTTATACCCATATCGATTTCTTTGGCTTCATTGTTCTAGTTTGAGCAAACTTAGGGTTCTTCATCTTGTAGAGTCCTAGCAAGCAAATAGGTTGAGATAACTTAGTTGTTTGTGAATCTTGTGATCTTGAGAATTCAATTGCAGGTCTAATTGAGTGCTTAAGGCCGACGAAAGAGGAGGTATAGCCTTGTGAAGGTCATCGACATACAAGTCTAGGAGTTGAAGAAGTTCAAGTCGACTTTGGTGGATATTCAAAGGGTGGATTTGAATCTAATACAACTAGATTCGTATCAATAAGGTTTAGGGTGTTTAGTGGTAGGCAATGCTAACTCCTTCACTAAGTACGCACTAGCTATGTTTGTACAACTCCCTCCATCAATGATCACACTACTAGGCTTCCCATTCGCATACATCCTAGTATGAAACAAATTCTCCCTTTGATTTTGCACATCTCCTTTAACATAGGCACTTAAAGTTCTTCTTGAAACTAAATTCAAGAGTGTCGGTGTTGAACTATCATCATCATCCTCATCGTCATAAATAAGTCCCCTTTCATCGTCTCCATCACCACTAGATCCTAGTGCTAACTCTTCATCTTCACTCACTATCTCGTCATGCTCATTAACGTACAAGACTTTCTTGTTAACGCAATCCTTAGCATAATGCCCAAATCCTTGACACTTGAAGCACTTAACATATTTCTTAGAAGATGAACTTGATGAAGACTTAGAATCGGTTTTAGGGGTAGCTTCCTTTTGCGCCAACTCATTCTCTTTAGATGACTTGTCATCCTTCTTGATTGGAGTTTTCCATGAGCTTGATGATGATGCAAAGCTCTTCTTATTCCTCTTAACTTGGCTTTCGGCCTTCAAAGCATGTTGAAACAATTCTTCAACATCATAGTGTTGTTGCATCTCCACAATATCATGAATTTCTCTATTCAACCCCGCCAAAATCCTTGTGATTGTGGCTTGTGGAGCTTCATCAATTTCGGCCCTTGACATAAACAACATCATCTCGGAGCAGTATTCATCAACACTCCTAGTTCCTTGCCTCAAAGATTGCAATTCTTGGTAGAGACCATTAGTGTAAAAGCTTGGAACAAACCTCTTCCTCATAAAACTCTTTAGACCTAACCAAGTATCGATAGGCCTTTCCAAGTTTCTTCTTCTTGTTTGCACCAATTGATTCCACCAATTTAAAGCATTCTCCGTAAATTCAAGAGTAGCAATTTGTACCTTCTTTGGCTCGGAATGAGGATAGTAATCAAAATACATATCCAATTTTGACTCCCACTCCAAATAATCGGATGGTGACCCTCTCTCATTGAATTTAGGGATTTTGTATTTGATGTTGTCTTTAGGCTCCTCTATTTCAACTCCCCTCCTAGGCCGCATGTTCTCATTGTGAGCTTGCCCTCCAAGCTCTTGTTGTCTCAAGCATAAACATAAAGGAAGGAACAAGGAAATAGCCTACTCCTTGCCTCGGTGGTGGAAGTTGAATTCTCTCATTGTTGTGTGCGGCATTAGCTCTTTGTTGAGGTGGTTGAGTTTGTTGATTTTGGCCATCTTTTACTTGTTGGACATCATCGGCCAAAGCATCAAATTTAGTGTCCATATTGTCCAAACGTTGCATTAGGGCTTGCAACATAGTAGCCACATTGGCTTGACCTTGTTCTCCTTCCATAGTACCTACAAAAAGAACAAAGATTAGTAGTAAAAATCCTCACAAGTGTGTGTGTGATTATACCTTCGACTTGTGCTCTTGTGTTTGTACTCAAATCCTATGGATTGGCGGTCCACTACTCTCTTGATGATCTCACAAGATTATGCCTTTTACTAGCTTCAATAGGCCTAATAAGAGCAACTCCTAGAGCACTCCTTTCTTCTCGTGACCTACTTGAGGAACAAACAATTAGTAGCAAAATTATTGTGAATCAAAGGAAAGTGATCAAAACTCAAAACCAAACTTTCACAAATTTTTGGTGTAACCCGCGCCTGGACAAGGTTGCAGAATAGCCTTGCCAAACTTCCTGGTGTAGCTCGCGCCTAGGCAAGGTTGACCCGCGCCTGGGTGAGCTTTCAAAGCCCTAGTACCACTTAAATCCTAATTTATACCACTTAACTCCAATAGGGCCTGAAATTCTTCAAATTAAAGCACAATTCACAGCAAAAGCAACCCAAGAATCTCAATTACACAATCAATTAGGGCTAAATGCAACTAAGTAGGTCAATTGCACAAGAAAACCCTAATCCCCAAATTTCCCAAACTAAAACCCTAGTTTCTGAAAAAAAATCGATAACAGTACAGCTTTTTTTTTATTTTTTAAGTATTTTCCCAGAAAGATCACACTAAAAGAAGTCTAGATCCCAAATTTCAAAGCTTTCCGAGCTCAAACGAATCCAGAATAAATTTCACAAGTTTCTGGTCGAAAATTTTTTTATTTTTCTGATATTTTTCAATATAACTACTAGTTATAAAGGACTCAAATCTGAAATTGCAAAGCAAAAAGATGTAAGATGAATCGGCTATGAATTTTCAAAGTTACTGATTTTTTTGAATTTTCAAGAAGGTGGTGCGATAAGATTTTTGATGAATTTTGATGGATGAAAACTTGATGAATGATGTATAGAAGGATAGATTTACCGATTGAAGATGACAACCTATGCTCTGATACAAATTGATACGAATTTAGTTGTGTTAGATTCAAATCTACCCTTTGAATAGCCACCAAAGTCGACTTGAAGTTCCTCCAGTCCTTGATGAATCGATTGAACAATCTTCACAAAGCTTAATTCCTTCGTTCGTCGCCCTAAGTATCCAATTAGACATGCAATTGAACTCTTAAGATCACAAGATTCACAAACAATTAAGCAATCACAACCTAATTGTTTGCTAGGACTCTACAAGATTGAAGAACCCTAAGTTTGCTCAAACTAGAACAATGAAGCTAAGATAATCAATTTGGGAAAATAATCCTCAATTTTATTAATCAACTCAACTTATGTTTTCAAGAGATATAAGAGCCCTTATATAGGGGAGGGGTTGGCACATAACCTACTCCAATCCCTATAAGGGGCGGCTTACATAAAAGGAAGGAACAAGGAAATAGCCTACTCCTTGTCCTACTAGGAAAAGTAAATATCATTACATAATTAAGCAAGGATTGGACTTAGTCAAACAAGACCCAACCCAATGTCTTCTAAACTAAATAAATAGCTAAACTAAGATAGAATAAAGGCCCAATTAGCCGAATTACACAATGCTAAAGCCTAATGCTCATCGATTTCAAGTAAGGTGAACACCTTGGAATCGATGGGAATATTCTTGGTGATGTCGACTTCAATGTTCTCCAATTGGTCTTCAATGGACTCTAAACCTCCAAGATGAGATCTAACAAAGCCCAATAAAGCTTCCTTGAACCTTTTAGCCCGAGCCCTTGTCATTGGATCTTGCGGAATGGCTAAAGGGTCAAATGGCCGGTTGTGGCCGGATGGCCCGTGCAATGTCCCATGTGTTGGCCGGTTGTGGCCGGTTGCCCCATGCGTTGCTCCATGCGATGCTCCATGCGTTGGCTGGTCATGGCCGGTTGCTCCATGAGATGGTGGTCGGTCCTCAACTCCTTGTTCCGCCAAGCTTGTGTTCAATCCGGAATCATCCGTGGCATCTTCTTGAATCTCCAACACATCTCCATGTTTATCCAAGACATGATCTCCAATGGCTCCATTGTGCTCTTCTAAGCCATGATAAGCCCTTGGCGCATAAGTTCTGCCCAGAACTTGTACAGCGTCTGTCCAAAACTTGGACAACTTCCGCCCAGAACTGGGACAACTTCTGCCCAGAACTTGGTCTGTTGAAAAGAGGCTAGTATTGCAGGACAACTTCTGCCCAGAACTTGTACTACTCCTGGACAGAAGTTGTTGCTGGAAAAACCTTATTTTTTGAGTTTGTTTTATTTCTTTTTCATAGTTGGGCTTGGACTAAGCCGCCCATAGGTCTTTTATTCTCTTTATAACTGAACCCTAACACTATATAAGGGGTTCTATTGCTGAACTTGGACAACTTCTACCCAGAACTTGGTCTGTTGAAAAGAGGCTAGAATTGCAGGACAACTTCTGCTCAGAACTTGTACTACTCCTGGACAGAAGTTGTTACAGGAAAAACCTTATTTCTTGAGTTTGTTTTTATTTCTTTTTCCTAGTTGAGCTTGGAATAAGCCGCCCATAGGTCTTTTATTCTCTTTATAACTGAACCCTAACACTATATAAGGGGTTCTATTGCTTCTTGTAAACCTAAGTTAAGTTTTCCAATCAAAGAGAGAGTTCTTTTGAGAATTTAGCTTCATTTCTTTTGAGAACATACTTAGGATTTCTTCAATCTTATAAAGTCTTAGCAAACAATTAGATAGTGATTATCTAATTGTGATTCTTGTGATCTTAGGTTGTCAATTGTAGGTGTAATTGATCATCTAAGGCTAACGAACGAAGATTGGATCCTTGGGAAGAATATCGATTTCATCATGTCTAGAAGTTGGGTGATTCAAGTTGATCTTTGGCAGGTCTTGAAGGTGGATTTGAACCAATAACAACTAGATTCGTATTAATGAGGATCATTTGATAAATAATCCAACAAAAAATGATTTGTTTATTGAGAGTGGGACCCACCAAATAATAACTTTATCCTAATGTTCCCAAAACGCCCTCAACAATCAATAATAATAACGAAAATATTGAGCATGAAAGTACCGAAATATCCTTGACAATTTGTTCTTAGATGAATGTGGTGCATCTTATAACTTGACAGAAAGGTAATTCTATTTTCAACTTTAATATATGTTATATATATTCCCTGGACTATTGTACTTTTAAAATTAATTTCTCAATATATTGTATTTTTTTGCCACGTCATGCGCATTAATATTAACTTCTCCCTTCTCAACAAAAAGAATTTTGAGAAAATATGGTGGCCTAAGGAAACCAATAAGCTTGGGATCAACAAAGAAGGAGCAGCACCGAGAGAAGGAAGTAGCATAAAAAAATGCGAGTTTTCTTCAACAAAGCTCTAAAGTCAGGGTCAGAAAGCTCTCGGGTAACCCAATCAGACCAAGATCCACCCTCTCAAGAGATCCCGCAAGAGAAAGTGGTGACCAAGGGAACGACAGTAAAGTCATCTCTACAGATGTAAGCCTAATATACCAAAACTAGGGTCCAACAAGGGCTCAGGGTTCTCATTACGCGCAATATACTCATCGATCAAGTGAAAATTGTCCTTCCGAGCCTTGGCAGACTTGAAAGTAGCCTCGTCCTCGAACCACAACATCTCGTCATCAATCTTGACCCAAGCATCATGCAAAGGTTTGGGAAGAAAGGTCAAAATCATGCGCAACAGGAATTTGCCCACTATTTAAACAAAAAAGAAAAAAGAAAGGATTGCAGTCGGAAAGAAAAAAAGACCATACGCATGATGTGCGGTGATAAGTGTATTTTATACACATGTATATCTTTTGATTCTAGACCAAATTGAGCTTAATTGTGTTCATTTTTATGTATTATGGCATGATTTTCCTCACACCTTGAATTTGTTGTTTGTAGAACAATGAATTGATGAAAGTGGCTGAAAAGGAATCAAGAATGGAAAGAAAGCAACAAGCAAGTCAAAGGATGCAAGGATGAATGAAGAATGAAGAAAAGGAGGCTGAACAAGTCATGCACATGACCAAAGCGGGTCATGCCCATGACCTACATGCATTTTAGCCTTCTTGCACCTGAGATAGTCATGCGCATGACCAACACAGGTCATGTGCATGACCACGTCGAGACAGATTTATTTTTCCAATTATTTTATTTGTCTCAAAAACTCTTTTATTTATTTTATTTTGGGGCACTATAAATACAACTTTTAGGATTAGTTTTAGAGGACTTTTGGAGTAGACCCAAGGAGCCTTTTGGCTGCAAAAACACAAGTGAGGAGGAGGAAGAGAAGATTGGGAGGAAAAGCTTCAAGCTTGAAGGATTCATCATCATCAAGCTTCCTAATTTCTTATTTCTCTCTCTAAACTATGTGTTTCTTTACTTTTCTTGTTTTTGTTCTTGAATATATGAGTATTTAGACCCAAGTTAGGGATTAAGATGTAGCCTAGCTTGGGGAATTGATTATTGCTTTCATGTTAATGAGATTCATGTTTATTTGTGCTTAATTTATATCTTGGACTTCATCTATTTCGTTTGTTTTCATTGATTGAATGCTATGGGTGGCCAACATAGTGTTTGAGTTTGTGGGTTTGTGTGAGGTATCGACAGATGAAGCATGAACCGAGCATTAGGGAAGTTGACACATTAAAATTAGGATAGACATATTCTAGTTTTTATGTGATTGCTTGATTAATTGATTGGGCTTAATGAATTTGATTGGGTGAGTGAAGCACCGACGGGTGTTCACTACTCAATTGGGTATGGTTGCGTAGACTCGACGGAGTGCGTGACTAATTTCGTTCAATTGCTATTGTAGCCAAATTCCATGAACATGAAGTGATAGTTAATTTCCCCTTGTTTTAGGTGAAGTCTTGAGCCCTAGTCATAACATCTTCGCCAATTGTCCTATTAATTTAGTTTAATTAGTTAGTTTAGTTTAGTTTATTAGTTAATTGAAACAAACACCATCTTTGTTTTAATTTTCATGCTTTAGTATTAACACAAGTCGAAACTAGGCCGTTGTCCTCATGGGAAAGATATTATTATTACTACAACGACCCCGTACGCTTGCGGGAATCCGTCGATCATGCGGCAAGCCAAGAACCACAAGATTCAAGCCAGACGAGTACCTATAACATGCAAAAGCAACAATGAGACTCCAAAAGGGAGTCAATGAAGAAGAAAACCCACAAAGAGAAGAAGTTCGAACCTCTTGATGGAAGAGAAAGAAAGTTGGAGACAAGAAACACAGTGGAAGGTTCAACGGAGAAGAAGAAGAAGAAGAAGAAGAAAAATAGTGAA
The DNA here is from genome assembly GCA_001974805.1 of Corchorus capsularis. Lineage (NCBI taxonomy): Eukaryota > Viridiplantae > Streptophyta > Magnoliopsida > Malvales > Malvaceae > Corchorus > Corchorus capsularis. The sequence goes on from AWWV01015247.1 coordinate 8,387, forward strand.
AAAGAAGGAATAATTAAAGTTGCAGAGAAAAAGCAAAGACTTTCTACCTTTCAAAAGTTCAAAAAGGCCAAAGGATATGAGAGATGTGGAACCAATGGTGAATGGCGCAATAAAAAAGATGGGAAGAGCCCGTTAATCAAAATTGACAGGGAAATAGAAAGATATCAAAGAAGATAGGCGTCTGGTTAGCAGTTCCACCCCACTATAAAGTTTTTCCCAAAAAGACCTCTTTGCACACCATGATGCACCAATGGGAGAAAGAGCCTTTTCAGAAATCATTACAATCAGAAAGTTGCGGGCTCGAAGCACAAAGCAGAAGAAACCTTTTTGCCCATGAAAGAGAAGTTTGAAGGTGGATAGGTGCAAGGTGTTTTTATCCTGCAGAAACTGAAAATACCCACCTAGTTCAAAGTTGTGTCCCCACCAAAGGGATATAACCGTTCGGGTCAATTTTGACCCATGAGCAGTTTGAGATTCAAACTCCTGCCAAAACAAGGAGCTCTCACTCAAAGGGGGCTAATGTTAGGGGTTAAAATCGGGAAGCCCCAAGCCCACAAAGCTTCATCAAACACACTCAATGTTGGTCCAATTTCTTTCTTACACACACATTCTTCTTGACCCAACAAACACACACATATTGAGTATATGGGCCCACAAATATTTCACACACAAAAAATGCCCATCTCTCTTACCCAATAACCAAAAAGTCCCAAAACACATACAACACATGGGTATTTATCTCTCAAACATACAAAAGTCCCTAAACACATGCAACACAAGGGCAATACTCTCAAAAGGTGATGAAAACCCAAAGCACATATAACACATGGGTCATCTCTCTTACATGACAAAGAACCAAAGCACATGTAACACATTGGGCCTTACCACTCTATTATTTCTCTCATGCAGTCAAGGCCCAAAAACACACATAATACGTTGTACCTTGCTACCTTATCATCCATTCAAGTGAAATAGAGACAAAGAACACAAAAGACACAAAAGCCTTCAGCTTCCTGCCACAACATGGCAAAGCTTGTCATTGCGAAAAGAATTACTAGGGCAACGTCTTACTTAATTTGAATTCTTTATATTTATCCTTTTGTGACAAGAATTAATGCTAATTAATCACAATTACAAGACTAATCGTGGACCAATCCCATGCTGGGAAAACGATTGGAAGCGTGGATTGGCGGAAAAAGAGGAGGGAATCTGCTAAGAACACCATTTTTTGAGGGGGACAGCCATGCTTGGTGACTGATCCTAAGAATAAAATGGCAACTGAGCTGCAGAAGAATCAAAATAGACTGGTTGACCTTAAGAGGAATCCCAGCCACTCCTGATGAGGAAAACGACATCACGAGATAGTGACACTTCCTCGCTTAAAGTGGAACCGATTCAAAAACATGGGAATCATTATTGTTAGCACACTCGAATGAGAAAGTCTTCTCTGCTGTGTACCAAAGATGCCGAGTTGATTCTAAATCAGCAAGAATCAAGGCCAAACGGACCATCGAGTAATGGCTCCAACCAGACAAAAGAGTATCTATAAATGACGATTTCCAGCTTTGATGAAAAGGGACAACAACAATAAGAACAACCCAAGTTCAAGCAAGCGCAAAACCCACAAAGTAACAAGCAATCAACCAAGAAATAGAGTCTGATAACTCTTTTGTTGAAATCAGTGTTTCCCTCTCACTTTCGAAAGTCTGTATTTTGATTCCCTTTTCTCACTTGTATTCCTTCTTCTTTATTCCAAATCTCATCTCCCAATTGTTTCCCATAAATTTGAGAAAGAAATGAAAAGTCTCTGATTTACTTTGCACTCAAGAAATACACTTTGAGTTATTATTTCCATATTTTTCATCCTCCCCAGTTCCCTCGATACCGAGTGTTACTTTCTTCTTGCGGTAGAAATCACTCTTTTACAGCAGGATTTCTTTATATTATTTGGGCACCATCTTTGTAAACTCATTTCCTCTTATAGGGAAGTTGGGCTGGCTTGAATTCAACACCGAGCTAGGCCAGGACTATCAATCACACAAAAAGGCTTCCACAACGTGAAAGATCGAATTCAAAGACAGTGAGATGAGAAAGGTTTTTGAAGATTTGTTTTTTTATATAGGTTTAATTTTTTTAACCCTTAAGTGAAAAAATAATTTAGTAAATTTATTTTTCAAATCTAATTTTGAAAAAATTAACCACGTGGCTATTTTTTTTTCAGAAAATTAATTTTCACGCGTTACATCTCGTCTGTCTCTCACGGTCTAACAGCAGACCCGAAAAAGTATTAAATTGATCCAATTTTTAAAGGTTTGGTATCTATTTGACCCAAATAAAAGGTTTCAAACTAAATTGGCAAAACTGTGAAGATTTGGTACCAAATTGAGATTTTAACCATTTAGTTTTGAAAACATGTACTTTGGTGTGAAAAAACTCATAGTAGAAAGGAAATTAATCTTATCTATACTATATATAAAAGTACGAATAAGGGGAAATTTTATGTTTTCCAATTGTACCCTTATTTTTAAAACATATTTCCAATTGTACCCTTTTTAAAAAAATTATATTTCTAAATTGCTATTACTAAATAATATTTTAATTATTCTATTATTTTTTAATCATAAATTATTCCATTATTAATTATTAGATTATATAATACGTATATTAAATTATAAGAAAGTCAATACATATAAAATTAAAAGAATTAGAATCGAAAAATTAGAAAGAAAATAAAAAAGAGAGCTGTCGACCCTCTGTTCTCTTCTCTCCAGTCTCCTCTATGGCTTCATTCTTTGCTCTTGTTTATTCAATTTATAAGATCTATTTGACCAAAGAAAAAGAAGAACCATCACCCATAAGCCTTTGAAGGTATTTTGATCTCTATTTAACTTCAACTAAAGTCTTTAGAAATTCATTTGTCTTTCTTATTTTTAGTTTTACTTCTATTTCTCATTTATTTCAACTCAATCTATGGGGTTTTTACATGGGATAAGTTCTAAGTAACAAAAATATATAAATTGATAAATGAATATGAAGATTGGAGAAGAAATTAATTTTTACCGAAAGGAAGAACCAGTAATATGAAAATAGCATACACTTCTTTACCCAAATTCTTATCTTTTTTATTTAATTTATTTATATGAAGATATTATCATCTTAGGCTCCGTTTGGTTCATGGAATTTGGCTTCCAGAAAATGATTTCTAGAAAATTAACCCATTTTCCAGAAAAGATGACATTTTCAATTGTTTGGATCACTTTAAAAAAAATATTTTCCATTGTTTGTCTAGTTCCCAGGAAAAATAAAATCTCATGTTGGCCTTATATCAAACATTTGGTATGCATTCTTATACAACTTAAATTACACGCACCTATGCAATTTTCACTAAACCTTTGGAATCTTTATGCTTCAAAGATAGCCTGTAGAACATTTAAGAACACCATTGTTAAAAAATTTACTTCAAAATATCATTGATTTCCATGATGTTCATAGTCATTATCTCAAACTATAAATTTATTCCAAAGATCAATTATGTATAACAAATTCCTCTATGTAAGTTCTTTAAATTCTTGAAAAATAATCACACACCCCTGTTAGAAGAAAAAGAAACTTGAAAAGATGGAACCAATTGAAAGTTTGAAACGAAAATCAATTTGAAGAAAATTATAAAACTTCTGTAAAATATAGCATTTTTGGAATGGGTCTCTTGAGTGTCAAAACCAAGCGGTGATTATTTTTCCTTGGCTTATCGATGCAGCATATGCCTATTCCTCCTTTGATTAGCTGGTTCCCAGCCTAATTTTTCTGATGTGGATTGCAAGGAAGTTGAGGATGGACATAGATTCTTCTGCCTATCAAGAGTGTTGGGTATAAAGCAATGGTTTTGAAGGGGAAAGGAAAGAAAGAAGGAGAAGAAGAAGCTAGAGGTAAGAAAAAAATTGATTATCAAGAAAAAGGGAAGAGACGAAATCACTCATCTCACCGGAAAAGAGATGGTCGACGACAGGGATGTTGGTCGGAGTAATTGCCATACCGTTATTCATGAGTTGTCATGAGTATATATTTTTAGGTGTGTTTAACGCTATGAACTGTGGAAATTGTCTTCCGCTCCTCTAGAGCGGAAGACAATTTCCCGTGGAGAGGGAAGATTTTCCGTTGACTGTGAGGTTTTTTTCCGTTGACTGGGTAGTTTTCCACCAACCAAACATTAGAAAATATGGAAAATGTTTTCTGGAAGTCATTTTCTGTGAACCAAACGGAGTCTTAATTTCTTTTTTTTTTGGCTTTATGTAAAATTGTAGTGGAAACTGGAAAGTGAAACTAGGCAAATGTTGCCGAGATTCATAATTCTGTTACCTACTGTGCAAATAATTTATAGTATTCTCTAAATTTCTAATTAAATATTTAATTTCAATTTTTTAAATTTTAATAAAAAGATTAAACTAACACTAACAAGTATACTATTGTTAGTGAAGCGAGGTAATACGAATTTCATAGTGTGGTTAACAAAATTTCATTAGGAGTCGGAGGTTACTAATATCAATATATCATATGGAGGTTATCAACATCTCATAGTGTTGGTTATCAAAATTCCATATTAAGGTCTTCAAAATTCCTTAGGAAGGTTAACAAAATTTAATAAGAAGGTTGAAAAAAATTTGTAAAACGATTTTCGAAATTGCATAGTATCATTATTGAAATTTCATAGGAAGATTATCAAAATTTCATGATGGGATCATAAAAAATAGGGTAATAATCATAATTTAATAGAGATGATATCATAATTTCATATAAATATTTTATTTAAACATATTAGAGGAAGCTAAAAGCCAAAAAAAAGAAAGAAAATAATCTTAACGGGTGCCTGGGTAATATTAACAAAGTTGATGTCTGAAGTTGCAAAGCCAAAACTCGGCCGCTATATATATTGATATAGAGACAACAGAATCCAGCTCTAGACATATTCCCCATCAAATTCAAATCTTTACATTATTTTTTTCAAAAAAAATACTAGTACTTCAATTTGATCAAATTCTAAACAAACACAGCTATTTATATTTATATATTATAAATTATAAGCAAAACAGAGGTATGTGCCCTTGTTTCTTACTATTTGATTGTGGAAAATATATATACATATTTTTTTGGCCACAAGATTAAGGAAAATATTTTAGGGTTTTCCTTTTATAAAAAAATTCGAGTTATTGCGCTTAAAATCGGCTTGTTCCCTGAATTATATATCTCTTCTTTCGCTAGAGTTTTGAATTCCTTGTTTGGGTTTTTGTTTTCAAAGTTGTTGTAAACAGTGGAGCTGAGCTGCTAATGGGTTCGTCCTCCGCTGAAGCTTTTCCAGCGATGCAGGTAATAATACATCAACTTAAAATAAAAAAGATTTCACAAATTATCTGCAATGAGTGAGTATATTTGTTGCGTTATTGGCAGGAAACTTTGCTGGAGTTTCGTGCTGGTAAAATGTTGTTGGAAGGAAAAAGGGTTCTACCAGATTCTCGTAAAGGACTCGTCCGGATAGCTAGAGTAAGCAATTTCTCTTTTGAGTTACGTTGCCCTCTTAGATTTAGTCTAGTGAATTTGATCGTATTTTCTCCAGACTTTTCTGTTTGAACTGGTTTTTATCTCAACTGTTGTGAGCTTTTTCCCCCCTTCTTTTTACTGCCTTTCTGTGTCAGGGTGAAGAGGGACTGCTACATTTTCTGTGGCTTGATCGCACGCAAAATGTTGTCGAAGATGTATCCCACTTTCCATGTTTTTTCTTTGTTTGCTTTGCTTCAATATTTCATTCTGTCTCGTTTTTTGATTCATTTCCCAAGTTTGCTTAACCATGGTCTCATGCTTGAGAATTCCAGAAAAAAAAAAAAAAAACTATTGTCAGAAAATAACGTTGTTACTTAGTCTTGAAGACTTTGCATTAGACTGTTCATACTTATTTTCTGGATTATACTACTTTTAATCATTTGCTTTTACTAATAAGTGCTAATAATGGACTAAAGTTTAGGGGAAAGTTTGGTTCCATGAGAGCTTAAAGAGCCTAGAGAAAGAGTTTGGAATAGTTTGATGAAGGTGGCATTCTAATTAATAAGATTCTAATTTAAGAAGAAAATATATGCTGCAAATTCTTCATTTTTTTTTAAAAAAAATATGTGTCTTTCTTTAAAGTTTTTACCTTGTTTGCATGGTTCCTACTTCCTACCCATTAGTGTCTGGTATATTTAATTATTCAACTAGTTTTGAATCCTAAAGTATTCTACGAATGTATTGGTGGCTCTGCTGCAATTTTGTATGTATATTGTGCACTTGCTTACAGACATGCTTTTCATTTAAAATGCAATTAGAGTTAAGGCTAGTTCATTGTGTATGCATCATAAATAATTTTTTTCTTAATTTTATTGTTGTGCAGACCTGTCACTGCTCTTCTATATTTAACCCTGGCTTCATTGCCTTGCCATTATTTTTGTTGTTCTAATTTTTCATGAAATTTTCTTTCTATTTCATTTATTTTGAGAGCTTTTTCTTTTTCCTTGACCCAAAATTTAATAGGATCAGATTATTTTTCCTGATGAGGCTGTTTTTGAGAAGGTAATTAATTTTCTTTTCAATTATTCAACTCTTTGGAAAGAATCTTGCCTCCTTTAAGCAATCTTCAATATTTTTTCTCCTGGTTCACTTAGGTCAATCAAGCATCTGGTAGGGTCTTCATATTGAAGTTCAATAATGACGACCGGAAGTTCTTTTTCTGGATGCAGGTCGGGTTTGTTAATTTGCTTCCTGGGGAACTTGGTTTCTGCTATTTATTGATAAATTTTTTTTGTTCTTATTGTTGCAGGAGCCTAAAGCTGAAGATGACTCACTATTATGTACGGCAGTTAATAATTTGATTAATCAACCATTAGGTATAAAAGAGTTACCTTCTTGTTAAATTTATGTTGTGTAGTATTAAAGCTGAGTCCTATCCATCTGGGTTATCTATTTGTTTGGATGTTTTTTTGTTATATCTATGATACAATGAATTGTTCCTGTTGGTTTTTGTTGTTTGAATGCCTTGTAAATTTAACTGACCATATTCTCTCTCTTTCTCCTTCTCGCTATTTTTTTGTTGCCAATTTACATTATAATTTCATTAGTTCTGTCTCCTTTTCCTTCTCATATTTTTTGGTTTGCTGAATGTTTTATTTTTACTTTTACTGTTTCTTCTATCATTTCAAGTTTGAAGCATCTTTTTTTTTCTTTTGTTATGTATCATCTTCTATTAAAAAATGTTGCAAACTGATTTGCTAAGGTCATTTAAGCCATATGCCATTTTTTACCTATTGTTAGGATTTGAGTTTAACTCCCCATATATCCAAAAGGCTCGGTCAGTGTGTGTTACCCACATTCGATATTCTGAAGGATGGCTACTTGCTCAACATCATTTTTGTTTCTTTACTTTTGGGTTTCCACAAACTCTGATGGTTCGGTATATATTCTATTCAACAGAGTTTCTCGGTGAAGAAGAGCCAGATGCTTCTGCACCTTTGCAAGTGTCTGAAGATATGGTTGAAGATGATATTTCCTCGAGGTAACGCCACTCCCCCTCCGTTTTAGATAGCTCATGATACTTTTTGGTCTTACAATTGCAGCTGAGTTTGATACTTTTAGATGGGAGTCTGTGTTCAAGCCTCTTTATCTTCCCTGTATCCAGTATACATAACACTATTAGAATGGTTAGATGATGCCCGATTAAAAATGGATGTTCAAACAATGAGTAATCTTTTATATATAAAATTTGTTGGATTAGGTCTAGAGATGAGATATTAGTTGTTAAGGTTGAAAATCAAATTTTAAGGTTGAATATATTGAGTTTATAACCAGAGACTGATATGATGACAATTAAAAATTCTATCTGTTGAGTTGATGATTATAGGCTGCTATTAGGCTTCTGGTTTCCCATAAATGCAAGGATTATGATATCAAGGTTGCGTTTGGCATTTATACTGGTTATTAGTTTGTTCATCTTTATCATTCAGATTTATATGTATCCAATTCCAAGGTCTTAAAGCAAACTGAACTAGCTAATTCTTTTACTTCTTTCCTTTTTAAATGAATTATTTCAAGAGCATGTCTGAACTGTTTTACTTGCTGAAGATGTTCTGTATTAAAGTATAGATAGTTATATGTTGCTATGCTCTTAAATAGGAATAAAACTATTTTTTGTGGTAACTGCTAAGTGTACTTGATGAGTTATGAATGGTAAATGTAATGCTTGTTAAATTTAGACATGTTAGTTTTGTCAGCATAGCAATTGCTTAACATTTGATATGCATTTAAGTGTGAACTGGTCATGGTCTACTCTAACTGAATTGCATGTTAATTGAGGCAAATTCCATTTCAAATCAAGCTGTGTTTGAGATTCATTAAGGCTCCATTTGGTTCACATTTTTTCTGCCTTTTGCTTTTTTCTCTCTTTGACAAAATATGAATTGAGTGAAAAAAGAAAAAAGCAAAAAATTATACAAAGCCAGAAACAAAGAGTAAAGAAGAAAAAGTGAGAAGCATAAGCACTAACCAAATGGAACCTGATCGTTGACCAAAAAAAACATATGGTACCTGGCTGATCTAGTTCATCTTGCATAAACGTTTGTTTCACACTCTTTAGATGCATATAATTGAAAACTGATTTCCAGCCTTTTGACAAACTATTTGATTTAAAATTACTAGGCTGAGCAGATAGAAATTTAGAGAGAAATCAGAAATAGATAGAAAAGCAAATCAGGAAGTGACAGAAGTTTTCAAGCAAAAAAACTGTAGTATTGGTAGTATTGTGGTGTGGTGTGGGTGGGTGGGAACCAGGGGAAGTTTTCAATAAACAACATCCCAACAGTGTAAACATTTATAATTCAAACCAAATAACAAATAAAAGAACATGGGAATTCTGTATGTAAACACAAAGCCTAAGAAAATTCAAAGTACCTTATGCACCCTTGATTAATAATAATCCTAAGTAAAAAGAAGTGAAATGAGATTGTAATAAATTTTTTAACGACATAACTCTAAGCCTGTAGGATTATCTGTGATTCAGTGCAGAACCAAGGGGTAAGCATGTTAGTAAAATTCTTATCAGATTAGGATGGTAGAATATGTTATTCCATCTACACTTCCTATATAAATTGTGGAGCGTGTAACGTTGATATAAATGTTAATCAAGAGCAATCAAGTCTAAAGGTTGGATAATTGGCTGTTCTCATCTGTCTCTCCAGAAGGAAATATGGAAGAAATATCATGTGATTCGGTCTTGGTTTATCATGTGTTTGCTTATGCAAGCTTATTCTACAGAAGATTTCTTACATGGTTTCCATGCTGTCATATTGTTTTTGCTCAAGATAGTAGTTGCCACTTGTGGGATGTTTTTCTTAATATTTTTCTGTGCCAACTTTTCAGAGCTGGAAATTTGACTGTTCCAAACTTAGGTGCAGAAGCAATAAGTGATGTAACCTCTTCATCAGGGCCAGTTAAATTGGAAGACCTGCAAAGAATATTGAGCAGCATTGGTTCAGGTGGTAGTTAGTTCACTGGTTTCAGAATGCTTTTTACTGTTTTCTTTATTTAATTTTTGCTTATTTTGGGCCCTAACATGGTTGTTTTGTGATTGTGTACAGATATAGCTGGTGACCCAGATGGAGGTGATGTTTTTTATTCTCATTTTTCATGTTTGCTGAATATCTGGTAATAGCTAAATTGTTGAGTCTATAGTTGCCATTATCTGTGAACTTTGGGGCTTTTGACTCCCTGTGTTTATACTCACTTGGGGTAGAGTCTAGGCATTGTACTTGTATTGTAGCAAGTTTTTTTTTGCTTCCATGAGGTAAATTAAAATTTAAGTAGTTGTTGTATATATCTGAATGAAGTATTTTTCCCAATGATTTATAAAAGTAATAATGAAATTATGCTTCATCATATCTAATTGGCTATTGTTATTCATCAATATTTTAACCTGCTACAGTAACTCTTTTTCAAAAGTGGGAAGTGAGACTAGAGTTGAATGGATAGTTTTTGAAGGATCAATTTTTGGTTTGTTTTGGTGGTCAGCAAAGTTGGGCTATATTGGTTATTGTTATTATTTCTCAAAACTGTTACTGGTGATTACTGTAGTTGATATTATTCCTTCAGGGAAAAGGTTCTTTGTTGTGTGACTAATCAATGTTCATAGCCTTCTTCTTTGACGTGATGGTTTCTTTGTTCTTTTCTGTCAGGCTTGGGGTTAGGGGACATTTTGAAGCCTGAGTTGATAATGCCATTGATCGAGACATTGCAGTTGGAAGAGCAATTAGCTTCATATTTACCTGAGGTATAGAACAATTGCAGTTTTTAGTTTTCTTTCTATGGTTTATGTTCCCCCAATTTGAAATTTATTGAGGTTTCAGGGTCAATGGATACCAGAGGATATGTTGGACTTGCTGCAGAGCCCTCCTTTCCGTCAACAAGTAGATTCGTTTACTTATGTGAGGAAATAGAACCTACTCTGTTATATGTTTGTAGTCTTACAAGGCACCAAGAAATTTCATGAGGTTGCTTTCTCTCTCTTGTAGGTACTTCGAACAGGACAGATAGATTTGTCTCAGTTTGGTATTGACCCAAGTAAATGTGAGTTGTCTACAGTTCCATTAATTTATAGCTTTGCTAGTATTCTGAACAGCATGTGTGTTTAAACAAGACTGTTTATACATATTTACTAATTTACTACTGGAGAGTGCTGTGTGCTTTTCATGTTGAATCAAATTAATCTAATTAACTACCTTTTGCATTTGTTGCAGACAAGTTCACTGTTTTGTCCTTCCTCGAGGCACTTGAAGATTCTGTTTCCAAAATGTCCGAGTCAGGAGAATCGCGGCAAGATGATAAGGATTTAAGACCTCAGTCATGTAATCAAAACGATCCCATGGATGAGGGCAAGTGATGGAGATGACTTAATCTGTTAGTCATTTTCTCAACCTCCTTGTTTATTGTAGGAGATGAGAAATGTTAAACAAAGCATTTGTTTCTTAAGTCTCTTATTGTATTTTGGTAGGGGGAGGGTTAAGGGTTGCTCTTCGTATACCCTCTTGTCCTGGAAAAAGGACAAAAGAGGCAATGCAGAAGAGAAATGGTTTTTGTATGGTGTTTAAAGTTTTAGCTATTGTACAATACCAAAAAGGAAAAAACTCTGTTGTAGCTCAAGACAATCTCCCCATTAGATGCAGAACAGCTAGAGAAAAACTACTGAATTGGTGAAAGAAATTGCGTTTGGATTCTACAGCATTTATGTAATCAATCTCTTAGGATGTATTCCATTTGATTGAAAATAGTTGGGTTGCCGTTGCTCTGCATTGTAGCTTTATTTTCTTTTCAAGCTTATTGAAGAAAAACAACCTATGATTAATCTTTGCATCTTTTCTTATACGAATTACATGAATTGAAGATATCATTGTTGGGCAGTAGAATCACAAATAGTTGAAAGATTGAATTCGTGGGAGATTGCCTTCCAACATGCTAAACACATTAGACATAGTTGGGTTGGCCTCAACCTTGGCTCTAAATGCAAGCGACACAAAGGCCACTTGAACCAGCTTCTCCAATGGTGAATGTTCCCAATGAAAATGATGGCAATCTCGGTTGTTTCCTTGCATTCCTGAATTAGTCATCTCCTTCACTGCCACAACTGATTCTGATTCTTATTCGTTTATTAAAGTAGCCTTGTAAACAGTTCCCAATCCGTGTCTTGAAGTCGTCAGTTGCAGCTGCAAGCTCCTCGTACTTAAACCTCACTGGACACTGGGGGATAGATACAAAGGACTTGTTTGAATAGCCCTTTTTTCTTCTCCACCACAAAAAACCTAAAACAACAAACACAATTACTAGGAAAAGGAAAGTCCCTCCTGAAGATAGCAGCACCAAACCTGCTACTGAGAATTTAGGTCCAGTATTGGCATTATTGCTTTCATTTCTTGAAGATGAAGATACAATCATGTAGCCTGAAAAATATTGTTGTTTTGAATCGGGTTCATTCATTATTTGACTTGAATTAATGCATGGCTTTGGCAAAGTAAAAAGAGGATTAATTGGCACACAACACAATCATCATCCATTACATAGTGGAAAGCGGTGGACATGAAGAAGAACAGATTGCATTGCTACAAAGCCCTATGGGAATGTTCCCCCACTCTGCCATCATCGGATGGAAATTGAATTACCTGCTGCCTTCTTCCCTCTACTGTAGCTGTTAATTGTAAACTTGCCATAGGATTCCAACCTGGCAAAAATAAACTCTATTCCAGCACAAGCATGAAAATGAAAAGGGACCTGAAATCAAAAGACTACCCTTGGACCATCATATCATCATTATCTCCAAACCAATACAAACCACTGGCATTCAAGGACATGAAGGAAAGTTTGGCAGTATCTGAAAATGGGTTGTTGTCTCGAACTCGATTAGCCGTCCAAATGAATAATATGATGGTGTTGGAAGAATAGTGGATGACTGAGAAATAGAATTCCTGTTGGTTGAGATTCCAAATGGAGGCTTTGAAGGTGGCATTGGGAGAAAACAATAAGGCTCCAGCCGAAGCCGACAGGTTGGGGCATATAAAGGGCTAAATAACCAATTCAGGATATAACGTTTGCCGTGCCGATCAATTTGGGATATAACGTTTAAGAACGATCATTTCAGGATATATAACGTTACTCAATCTGATCAAATCATGATATTTTCTGACGGACTTCAAGATTTGAGATGCACGTGCCGTGAAAGCGCGTAAAATTAGGAAAAGGAAAAGACACGTGTAATTTTTATTAACCAGGTGGAAAATAGGGAAAAAATTAATTAAAATAAAAAGCAAAAAATTGGTCCGCATATAAATAGCCAAAATTCCTCAGTTATAAAAAAAAAAAAACCTTCGACAGAAACAAACCTCAAATTTCTGAGTTAGGGTTCTTCGAAAATTAGGGGAAACTCATCTAAATGTCCTATAATTTGTAGTTTTTAGGGTTTTCTTACCGTAAGTTCGCTTATATACTTAATTGTGAGTGAAATCGATGGCGGAATCATGCGTTTTCTGGTCTTGTTTGCGAAGCAGAGAGAGAGGGGTTTCACGAGTTATGGTTCGAAATCTGCAGAAATTGAGGTGAGTTTCTTCGTATTTAGTTCGTTTAGGTTTAGTTCGTTGTTGTCTCTGTTTTTGGGTTCAAGTCTCTTTATTTTCAGTTTTAGGGTTCGACTTAGGGTTTTGATGATTTATGTTGAAAATTTGGGGCTTTTTTCAGTGTTTTCTGGTTTTTTTTCCCATGTTGTTTATGATTTAATTACATGTTTTGGGGCTTTTGTTGTTTTGTTTATGTAATCTTCAACCGAAATGAATATTAGCCAGTTAATCTTCAACTGGAATTTTAATGCCTATAATTTTACTAATGGGTAGTGCCAGCCCTTTAAATCCCAAATTCCAATGTGTGCATGTTGTTTCTGTAATTCCAAAATTTTAATGCCTGTAATTTTACTAATGGCATGTTGTTGCTGAGATGGTGAAAGTGTTATATGTGCTTTGGTAAACTGAAAATGTGTGCATGAGATTGCAATGGAATGTCCTATTTTTGTCACCTCTAGATAATGCCCTGAAATGTGTACTTGTGGTGTGAGTGCATGAGGTGTTTTGTTTTGGCCAGGCCAAATGTAGCAAAATGAGTGCTGGCTGATTGATGAATGGTATAGTGATGATTGATGATTTATGCCACTTTGGTTTTAGCATAGTGTTTTCTTTGTATTTCATTTATGTTTATGTTAATCTAAATTTAATGTTTTCTGGTATAGCATATAGTTTTTCTTTGTATTTTATCTATGTGAAATTTTGCTTTGTGAATGCCTTTTGTTATACCTGTTTTAATTCGAGTTTTTGTTTTTATTACTTGAGTTGAGTATGCCTTTCACTATATGCACTGTTAGAGTGCAATATGAAGGAAGGTTTGAATGGCAGGGGCCTCGTTTGAGGTATGTTGATGGAGTGTTGAAGAGGGTCCTGAAATTTATCTTGGCTTACCACCATTTGATGGAAATGGTAATGATGAAGGGAATGATGGGGGTGGGGTGTGTTTCAAGGTAATGATGATGGTGGTGTTAATGATCAAGGTTTTTAAACTGTTGTGAATTGTTACTTTAAATTTAAAACTTATAAAATTATTTCTTATATTATGTTGCCTTATTCTTTGTAGGTAGTATTGTCTTGGTGAAAATCCATCAACCAGATCCAGAAGGCAATTCAAGACAGTCAGGCTGCAAGCTCCAGGGCAGTGAAGGGCAAGAAAAAGTTGCTTTGAGTGAGGGTTGTCTTTTCCTGGAAAATGTGACTGTAAATTTTTGTTGAATTTACCAAGTCCTAAACAATTATTGAATTTGAAACTGTATTTGCTATTATTATGTTCAAGTTCATGGATTTGTGTTGAATGTAATTCAACTCTTTTTGTTGCTTTCATTTGTATGCAGAACAAGTAATGCGTTGATGATGACTTAATGATGAATTTAGTATGATCAATTGTGTCTTTTTTATTTTATTAGCTTTTGCTGTTTGACAGATTTTATGAAGAACAAGACAACAAAATTTCATTCATTGAAGCTTTAAAACATACATTTAGTAAAGATCAATGTAAGGCATAACATGTGAAGATTTTGCCTTGCATGATGTTGCTAAATTGCTTTACCAAAAAACCAAAATACAACAACAATAAACAAAGCAAAAGCAAATGTAACTAATTTCCCACTTTTCCATTCCTTTTGTTTTCTCTTCAGAACCTTCACTTCATTCTTCAGTCTTGCATTTTCTTCTATTATCTCTGTTTCAACATCCACAACATTGTGCTTCATTATTTGTGCTTGCCTCTTCCAGAATCTAGCCTCATTGAGCAGAAACTTCTTCCTTCCTTTCAACTCTAACAAAATCTCCTTGCCTCTATCACATGGATTAGGATCATGCCAAACATAAAACTTGCAAAATTGAGCTTTTATCCTGCAATCCAAAAATTACCAACACCTATCATTTCATCATGAACAAACCCTTTCTTTAGCAAAAAATAGAAATCTTGGTGCGAGTGCTGTACCTATCATTATGGCACCAAATGAAAGACCTACCATTAGGGGAGTGGTGCAATATCTTGATGGCAATGCCACTTTGCCTGATATATCATTTGATACTATGCCATCTTCTATCCTTGAAATTGAAAGTTTACTACCTGCTGGCAGCAACATCACTAAAACTAGCACATCTGCACCAAACAATTTTATAACTTCGTTTGCCTCTTTGGAACACCTGATAACTAAAAAATTAAAAAGATGAAGAAAATTGAAGCTAATTAGTTTCTTCTCATTTGACAAATAATCAAAGTCTTGTTTTTGTCTCATACCATCAAAAACATAAGCTTGAATTTGTGTCCTTGGGTTGCTGAGTTTGTAGAAACCATCGTTGGCCTTCTGTGCCAAGGCACAAAATTGTACAGATGCAACAGCGTTGACAAAAACATTATCTTGCACAAGCAGAACACAATTTTGGATAAAAAACAAATATTTGGCAAGATGATGGAAATTTTGATGCCTAATTTAAGATTGAAAAGAAAAACAAACCTTAGTCTTGGTCTCACAACGCACATCTAACCACTGTAACCGAAGAGTGAGATGGCCGGCAAGTTGGCTTCCAAGAAACCATGAATGGTTTGGTATTGCGTTTGCAGGGTATGAAGCCGTTATTAAGCTGTAATTGTCGAGATCTAGAGACCCACATCGAAACCCACTTTAAGATCTTGATGATTCACTCGACCCAGCCATAATGACAAGAAGGAAGAACCTCGAGAAGAAGAAGAACAAAAATTGGGGGCTGTTAGAAAAACCCAAACCTAATTTTATTAGGTTCTAAATTGTATTTAATAGAGCTATTATTTATTTATTAATTTCTTTTATTTCTTTTTATTTTCTTATTTTTTAAAGTATTTTTTTATTTTCGTAAATCCACATGGCGTCCACGTCATCGCTTCCTGGCACGTGCATCTCAAATCCTGAAGCCCGTCAGAAAATATCCTAATTTGATCGGATTGGGTAGCGTTATATCCTGAAATGATCGTTCTGAAACGTTATATCCCAAATTGATGGGTGCGGCAAACGTTATATCCTAAATTGGTTATTTAGCCAACGGTTGAATTTTGCGTATCATTCCTTGTCTTCTGGGGGAACAAATTTATATAGAACTCAATGAAGAGCTTCTAAGTCATGGGATGGTGCATTACTGAGCTAGACGGAGTTTGCTTCGGGTAGGGGCCTTCACATATAAAGCCTGAAGATGAGGCTGAGGAGGTAATAACAAGAAGCCATGATAAGAGAATAAAACTAGCAAACAAGACCATGGTAATGGTTCCATAACACCAAACTTTGACTACATTTGCTGTTACTTGATACTAACAAGTACTAGCAAACAAGAGAGTTTATTTCTCTTTCTTGATGGAAGTCTAGTCGGGGGTTGGGTAAGAATTCAACATTTTCAACTTCAAACTTTTCAACTTTCAAACCGCGAGACTAGAATAGAGCCGTTTAAGGGCCTAGAATAGAGTTGTTTAAGGGTCGGCTACCCGTCCAAGCTAGTAAGCCCGTCCAATATTTTAAAGGGCTTGAACAAAAATTTTAAGCCCATTGAATGGGCTTGGACAAAAAAATTAAGCCCATTTATTAAATGCCCGGGCTTGGGTATAAAAGCAAAAGCCCAGGCCCTGCCCAATTAAGTAAATATACTTATTTTTATTTTTTATTTGTTGATATATAATATATATATGAAATATAATTTATACGTACACCGTATTTTAAATAAGAAAAAGATGAGTAATATATCTATAAATTCTTATTATCAATAAGAGTAGTATATTATAGATGGTATATATCATATTTTAGATTTATAATTTTATTTATATAATTAATTAATATAATTTAAATCTTAAAATAATTATTAAAAAAAAATTAGACGGACTATTGGACAGGACTTGGTCTAAGTATTTAATAAATGGGCCGGGCTTGGGCAACAACAATGTCATTAATATTAAGACTAGGTCCGGTCCGGCTCGACCCGTGAACAGGTCTAGACCATAAGTAGACTTTTCTTTTCTTTTCTTTTTTTTGGGTAATCATTCATTTCTTATTAATTTTATTTATTTAATATTTAATTTAGGGTATATACTTGGTAGCCTTTGAGAATTTAAATTTGAAATTAAGGAATTGAATTTTATTTTTAATACAAATTGTGTGATCAACACTTCCCCTATTCACATTTCCAAATCTATGAATTTGTTATCATACTTAGTTTGTAATGAATTTGTGATTTGAAATTCATCTCCTATACCACTTCAATACGAAACAATTAACCATAACTAATTGAAACATGTATTTGCATATCTTCCCTACAATTTTTTACGTAATAAATGAAAACTAAATTCAAATCCAAATATGATGTCAAGAAAAAAAAATAAATCCAAACCCACATTTTTCCAAACATAAATTTAAATTTTGTACAATGTGGGGGATTTACAAACAAATGTGAGGACTTGACAATTCAAGCTAATGCATTGTGCATGAGATTACATTGAATCAGATCTTAATTAAAGTGACCAATATTAGGTAGATCACAATATTCCGTTTAAATATGAACTTGGAGTTTTGAGGAGTTTTTTACCAAAGGTATTATAGTTTGAAAACTTATTTTCCAAAATGTTGTACTTTTAAAATTATTTCCCAATTTATAGTATTTTTTTTGGCCACATCATGAATAAATCTCCCCCCCCCCCCCACCTTTTTTGCATTGAAAACTGAAGGATAATATTACTGAAAATAATGATAGTACACACACACCATAAAGCTTACAAACTGAAATAAAAAGCACACTCCGAAATAGAAGAAACTCTTCTAACAAAAACCCTATCAGACAAATCAAATTGTAGAAGAGGATTGATTGTACACAAAACTGAAGAGTTAAAAAGACATTGTTTAGTAGTAGAAGCTAAGTTCGCTAACTTGTTTGCAACACTATTTCCTTCCCGATAGACAAAATACAGTTTCAGATTCAAAAAGCTTGATGCCAAGAGCAACACATCAGTTCTGAGAGTCTCCAGATGCTGGGGAACTTGTTCCTTCCTAGAAAATAGAAGAACAGTGATACGAATCTAGTTGTGTTAGATTCAAATCCACCTTTGAGACCCGCCAAAAATCAACTTGAAACACCAAAACTTCTAGACTTGTATGAGTCGATAAACCTAACCTAGTCTTCCTCTTCGTTCGTCGTCCTTAAGCCCTCAATTAGACCTGCAATTGAACACTTAGGATCACAAGATTCACAAACAATTAAGCAATCACAACCTAATTGTTTGCTAGGACTCTACAAGATTGAAGAACCCTAAGTTTGCTCAAACTAGAACAATGAAGCTAAGATAATCAATTGGGTGAATAAACCTCAAATCTTTATTGAAAACTTAACTTGTGTTTACAAGAGGGGGATGGACCCTTTATATAGTAGAGGGGTAGACGCATATACCCCCATAAACCTCCTCAAGGGCGGTTTACACATAAAGGAAGGATCAAGGAAATTGCCTACTCCTTGTCCTACTAGGAAAAGTAAATAACATAACTTAATTAAACAAGGATTGGACTTAGTCAAACAAGGCCCAACCCAATGTCTTCTAGACTAATTAAATAGCTAATCTAAGATAGAATTAAGGCCCAATTGGCTGAATTACACAATGTAAGCCCTAATGATGATCGATTGCAGTGTATGGTGCACAACTTGGAATCGATGGGAAAATTCCTTTGCTTAATGTCTTCAATGCTCTCCAATTGATCTTCAATGGTCTTTAAGCCTTCAAGATGAGTTCGAACAAAGCTTGTTAATGCTTCTTTGAGTCTCTTAGCTCTTGCTCTAGTCATCGGACCTAAAGGCATCTTCAAAGGATCAAATGGCATCTTTGGTGCGATTCCTCCATCCAATGGCATCTTTGGTGCGATCCCATCTCCTCCTTGCTCCTCCAAGCTTCCTTGCACTCCTTGATCATCCTTTCCATGATCTCCGTTGGCTCCATTGTGCTCTTCATGTCCATGATAAGCCCTTGGCGCATCAAACAGATGTAAGAAAATCAGTTTCAATGAGTAAGTTATGAATATTTGCATCTCTTGCAATTTATTCCAATTTTGATAGCTTGTAATTCATCAACTGCATTAGTGGTGACACCCAAGTAAACAGAGAAAGCTGAGATAACCTTACCACAAGAGCCTCTAATAAGACCTCTATAACCAGCATGACCAGGGTTTCCAAGTGAAGATCCATCATAATTATGTTTTGAAAATGATATAGGAGGCGGTTTCCATGATATGAAAACAATTTTATCTTTTAAAACTTTGTTATTAAAAGATGGGTTAGTACAAGAAAACTTGCTCAAGTAAAAGGTAATTTTTCTTAGAAGTTCAAATTCAGTTATCAAAGCCTTGTTAAAGAGAGCATCATTTTGAAAAAACCAAGTCTGACAATGAAATAAAGTGAGTCAGTTTGATTGGTGAATCCATTTATCCCCCAAAGGTAAGAAATAACCAGATTTATTTAAATGTCTCAAAATAAGGGAGAAATGATAGGTGTTAGTATCCCAACTTTAGGAAAAGTGTTTCCTCATGATATAGTATAAAGGACATTGATTGAGAATATGATCAATATCTTCAGCTTGTTGACAGTGATGACACAAAGCGAAAGGGATAATGTTTCTGTTATAAAGAAAAGCAGTTGTGGGTAATCTTTCATAAGCCAGGAGCCAAATAAAAAATTTAACGTTGGGAAGTGTTTTTATGCTCCAAATGTCTTCCATGGTAGAGGAGGTTTCAAACAAGGAGAAGATCTGTATATAAGAAGTTTATACAGTGAAGAAGTAGAGAAGTTCCTAGATCTTTCCAAAGCCCAAATTAACTTGTCTGAAGATGGATATAAAGGAACATGACAACCTATGATCTGTTCAATGGTGATGGAAGGGAGAAAAGATGAAATCACGGTAACATTCCAGCTCAGAGTAGATTTAATTATTACATCACACACTTTAGGATTATGTAAATGAGTAGGAATAGGTGACATAATAAGATCTTTAATAGGATTATTGTTTAGCCAACAATGATACCAGAAACTTATCCTTGTACCATCACTAAATGCCCATTTAATATTATCTTTGATCAATGGAATACACAAAGATAAACTAGACCAGAAAACAGAACAACCAGGCTTTCTAGTAGCAGAGAACATATCAGTGTTCTTGAAATATTTATCTTTAATCACCAGTGATAATCAACTATCTAGAGTAGTCAGAATTCTTCAAGCATTTTTAGCAACTAAGGCCTTATTGAAGTCATATAAAGCATGAATTCCTAGACCACCTAATTCCAAAGGGGAGCGACAAGTTTTCCAGTTAACATAAGGAATTTTGTTGGTGATCTTTTGAATGATTCCAAAGAAACTTCGTAAGCAGAGTATTGATATTTTTAATAAAGCATTTATGAAGAATAAAGACTGACATAGTATAAATTGGAAGAGAGGAAAGAACAGATTTAACTAAGGTGAGACGACCAGCAAAGGAAAGAAAATGATTATACCAGGATTGAATGAAGGAGTTAATTCTCATGAACATGGAGTTGAAAGTAGTAATGTTGATTCTACTTGTAAGAACTAGAAGACCTAAATACTTATCAAATGAAGAAGAAAGAGGAACATTGAAGAACAAGGAGACATGGGTTTTAACATCTTCAAGAGTATTAGGTGAAAACACAAAGGAACATTTGTCAAAGTGAACAGTTTGACCAGATGCTTTCCAGAATTTAGACATGTCTTTTAAAGTTGTCAAACTTAAAGGATCAAATCCGGAGAAAATGTAACAGTCATCAGCATAGTTTAAGCATGGATTAAAGGACCATTACGAGAAGCTTTCAAAGGCACAAAGGAGTTGTCTACAATATTCTTAATGAGAGTTTTATTAAGAAAGTCAGAACAAAGAATGAAAATAAAAAGAGAGATGGGATCCCCCTGTCTTAAGCCTCTAGAAGGATAAATTTTTTCAGTGATCTGATTATTGATAAGGATTTTAAAGGAGGCAGTTGAAATGCATTCCATTGTGTAAGAAATCCAATCAAGAAGGGAAATCATAGGCTTTACGACAATGTTCAGTGAATTTCCATTCTAATTTATCATAAGTTTTTGCATAATCCAGTTTAAGAGCCATGTAACTTGTTTGCCGCTTCTTCTTATAAAGAGTATGAATGAGTTCATGGGCTAAGATAATATTATCTGTAGCCTATTAGGGATGAAGGCAGATTGACAAGGAGAAATTAAATTACTCAGAATAGGCTTTAATCTATGAGTCATTATAGAGGTGATGATCTTGTATATAGTGTTACATAAACTAATAAGCCTATAGTGAGCAACTTTAGTGGGATTTGGTATTTTTGGGATTAATACAATGAAAGTTTCATTAAGTTTTTTCAAGAGATGACCAGGGTGAAAAAAAAAACTATGAATTAAAGCTGTAACAGAAGGTCCAACAATATGCCAATAAGATTTAAAAAATTCTGTATTCAAATCATCGGGGCCAGGAACTTTGTTACTTCCCATTTTCCATACATTTTCTTTATTTCTTCCTCAATAACAGGTGTGTTTAGGTTCATTTTGTCATATTTAGATGTTGGAAATTAAAGTCTTCATGGGAGGAAGAAGAGAAAAGAGACTTATAATGATCTGTAAAAATATTCTTTATAGTCTCATGATCAGAATTCCAAATATTATTATGCTTTAAAGAGTGGATAAAATTGTTTCTTCTTCTTTGCTTAACCTTAGCATGAAAGTATTTAGTGTTGGCATCATTTTCTTTTATAAATTTATCCTGAGCTCTTTGTATCCAATTAATTTTATCAAGTTTTTCCAACTCTTTGATCTTTTTAATAATATCTTGTTCTTCTTTAATGGAATTTTGATAAAAAAAACAGTGTGGGAAAAGAATCTTATCTTTAGAGTATTGATGGAATTTTTAATGTTTCCAAACACACTTTTCTGCCAATCCTTAGAAAGAAAAGGTAACTTACGAGACTTATTGGCAAAATCATAGGCAAAGGAACCCAATCGAGCTTCTGACCAGGTACTAGGCACAATATTTTGATAATTAGGATGATCAATCCATTGATTTTCAAATCGAAGCCATTTCCTAATAAATCTAGAAGCAGGATTAGCATCAAGTAAAAAGGCAGAATGATTAGAATAAGTTGATGGAATAGTTTGTACAATAGTTCTAGGAAAAGATTGTAATCAAAGATGATTAGAGAGTCCTCTATAAAGTCTCCTCCTAATGTGATCATCACCTAGGTGTTTATCATTCCAGGTAAAACAGGAGCCTACATATCCTAAATCAAACAGGTTACTATCATGCAAGCACTTATTAAACTTTAACATTGATCTAAAAGGAAGATTAAATTTACTCATTTGTTCATGTGAATCCAAAATGCAATTAAAGTCACCCAAAACAATCCAGAGACCAATAATAGATAAAGAAGTGTTAAACAACTGGTTCCATACCTCGTCATGAAGGTGGGGTTGAGGGTACTGGTATACTGCTGACAAAGTAAATGGGGGATCAGGAGCTTTGGAATGGAACTGTGTTATGATCATCCTAGAGGAAGTAGCATGGTTATGCATACATATCTCATTTGGAACCCATAAAAGCCATATTCCACCAGAAGGACCAATAGGATGGGCAACTATTTTTCCATATTATGGAATTTGAGCAATGATACGATCAGCACGAGAACAAAAACTCGGGTTTCCATCAGGATTAAAATCTGGGAAGAATATCTATTAGTCAAACCACTAAGCTCAGAAAGAATTTCCGCCATACCAACACCCTTAACGTTCCAAACTAATATCCTCATAAAAGCGAGAGTCATAAAGTGGGGTGGTTGCTGTTAGTGATGCCGATTTAGGAGATTGTGCCTTGTCAGAATAGTCGCACTTGGGGTCTTTAAAGGAGTCCTTGGGGTCCATCAGGAGGCAATTCGCTTTCCCTTAGAACCATTTTTAAGAGATAAAGATTGTGCCTTGTCAGCACAGTCGCGCTTGGGGTCCTTATAGGAGGAGGACGCAGAGGCAATTCGCTTTCCCTTACAACCATCTTTAAGAGATAAAGATGCTCGAATTGGAAGGAGGAGCTCTCAGATGGCTTCCACGCTTAAATGCACCATTGGTGCTTGCATGGGTATAGTGAAGAGATGAGTTAGGTGATGACACGACTAGAAGGAGTGCCTGGAACAAGGGTGAGCATCTCTATTTAGTGGATTTGGAAGGATGTTTTCTGGGTTTTGGAGATTTATAATTTGTTGTTACAGAGTTAAGGTTTGAAGAAGGCTTCCGAGCTGCGAAGGTGAGTGATTCAGGGCATTCAAGAAGAAAAGTCGATATGGGGACTTCTGAACATGGGAATTGTTGCTAGTTCAGAAAAGGAATTCGAGCAATTGTCAGATGACCTTGCTGAACCGGGAGAGGTGGGGGAAGGAGGCTGTTGAGGTAGAAAGGTGGGGTTGGGAGGCTTCTGGAATGAGTGGGTGGAGAGGTCATTGTTGCAGATTTGAAGTGAAGGAGTTTCTGAAGGGGTAGGGTTCAGCAATGGAGGTGAAGTGTTATATAGATGAGAAGTGGAAGGACTATTTGCATGCAAAATGTCTAAATCATAAGAATTTTCAGAGTTTTTGAGTAGAGGCATGGGGAGGGAACAATCTTCACTATGTGTCAATGGAGAAAATAAGTAAGATCACTGGTGTGACGTAGTATTGGTTGATGACAGGGCTTTTGGATTATCAAGGTTAGATATGGGCGGCGTGGTTATGATTGGAGAAGATTCAATGGTGGATTTTACAGACTTTGGGTTTCCAAGAAGGGGAGAAGAAACATTGACACAATCAGAGGGCGAGACATTGGCACAATCAGGGGAATGATTAAAGTCCACTTGCTTCGTGCTATGACTAATTTCAGCAGATTGATAAGGCAAAATTTCAGAAGGCTTAGATTGAGCAAAAGATTTACCATTGGGATGGGCTTGGGGAAAATCAGAGCCATGCTTGGTAGGTAAATCTATATTGGCTTCAATCTTTTTGGGCTTCTCTAGATTATCACTACCAGAAGGTGGATCCATTAATTTAGGCCCATTAGAATCTTTGGCAGATATTTTTGGTTTCCAAATGACGTGTTGCTTTGAAAAATCAGAATTAAAAATAAATTAGACTTTTTAGAAAATTAAGCGGCAAGATTTGTCTTTTTTTTTCAGCGGAAAAATTTGTTTTTTTTTTCCCTTGTTTTGAGCTGAATTATTGTGTTCAGGTTTATCTTACCAGAAGTGGAGGTGGAGGTAGAGGCAGTGGAGATGTTGTCCTTCTACTTCTGACTGTTTCTACGAGTAAACACATGCAAGTCATCTTCTTCTACTTGCTTATTTGCTGTTGAGAAAGAGTTTGCCTTTTCAAGAAAAATCTGTGGTTGCTTCCTTCAATTCATTGGAGTCTAAAGGATTTCCATCAGAGGAACAATTTAGATGGCCCAAATGATTGCCGTTTGAACAAAAAAGAGATGCAACCTCATACTGCGCTTTTTGAACCAAACTAACAAACCAGATGAATTTGGGTAAAGGAACTTTACAATTCGACTCTGTTTGGTTCACCATTTTCTTTTTCTAGAAAATATTTTTTCCAATTTCCAGTGTTTGGTTGGCAGAAAACCACTAAGTCAACGGAAAATTGAGCATTAGTCATCGGAAAAAACTCTCATTAAACAGGAAATTGTCTTCCACTTCTCACAAGCGGAAGACAATTTCCTTAAACATTCAACCCTCACCACTTTTAAGTCTACGCCTCTGGAGCTCTCTCAAATTGTGATGGGCTTCACCAAAATCTTCCATTGACATCCTCATTATCTTCTTTCTGTCATCTTCCTTCTCTAATCATCATCATTCTTCCTGATCTCCTCCTTCAAACAACATCTGAAAACGCAAGCCTTTGCAAAGAGAAATTTTTTCATTCACTCTCAGGTATGTATATATTCCTTCTCATCTTGATTTATTTATTGGCATTTAGGTTTTGGGTATTTGGGATTTGGGGATTTTGGGCATCAGTATTACGCCAAAGAAAAAGTTGTTACTATTCTTATTTTTTTTATTTCATCAAATTCTGCTATCTTCTTTTGTTTGCTTAGGTTCTTTTGATTGTGCTTATCCCTTCATTTTCTCTCAACGATCTGCTAGTATGAGCCGACAAATTGGTAGTGGTGAGACCATCCCTCTCTCCCACAGTTAACTTCTTTTGTTTAGGGTTTGAAGTTGTTTGATTTGATTTAAAATGACTGAGATTGCTCGTGAGATGCCACTGATTTTGTTGAGAGTTTGTTGAACCCCATGAAGAAGTGGTCTGTAAAGTTATTTAGCTTTTAGCTCTTGTCATGTAAAATTGCAATATTGTCAAGTTCATTGGCTTTCTTCATATATTTTATTTAGATTTTTTCCTTATGAATTATTTACTATTGTTTAATTCCATAGGTATCACTATTGCTTCATTTATATATACTAGATATTTGACCCGCGCTTCGCGACGGGTTGAGAAGATTATGGAAAGATTGAACCTTTGTATTGTTTATGTCGTGTTTCAGTATATTAATTAAGTGGTTTGTGAAGATATTGATGTTTTGAAGCCATGATTTAAGTTACTTAAATAGAATGTCTCAATTCCTTTGTTTAGAAATTATTTATAATGTTGGTTCGGGATTATATGATCAATAGGTGTTTGTTGACTGTATATAGTGTAACCGTGTAAGTGAGAAAGGAAATAGTTTACAATGCAAATTGTTTGGTTCATTTATGATACGCTAAGAAATTTGATTGAGAAAAATTATTTTATGAGAAATTTATTTCATGAATGAAATAACAGATTTCTAGCTCTTGACATGATTAATTAGGACAAAATGTTTTTGAGTCCTTCATGAAAGTCGCAGATCATGAAATAACTTTTAACCGACACTTGAATAACTTCAATCGGACATGTGGATCGAAAATTATACAATATTAAATAGACCATCAATCGAAACCACAAAATTTCGGAAGCATTTTTTAGAATCAAAACATTAAAATTGGCTTCTAAGTTTTTCATGAAAGTTGTAGATCATAAAATCACATTTTAATAGACATTTGAATCACCTTAATCAGACAAATAGAACAAAAAATACAAAAATAAAAGCCAGAGCGTTAAATCGTCCAACTCATAATTGTAAAGGATTAAATAGCATAAAGCATAAAAGTATGAGGATCATTTGGTAAATAATCCCAAAAAAAATTTTGTTTATGGAGACCAAACATAAAAATTTCCTCTTGAACCCTCCATGAAACTCATTAATCAAATTCAGCTTTCAGTCTCTAGATGAATGATGGAGCTGTCGTCAAGCCACCAAAAAATAAAAATACTGAACTCTTCTTCACTACTGGTAGATAGGATGAGCACAATTCGATCCCACAGAGAGGAAGGTTACTTTTCTTCTTAAGAGTTGTCACAATAAACTTGAGAGAAAGTAGGGGGTAAGCAGTTTAAAATAAAGAAGCTGATAATGAAATGCAATATTAATAAAACTCCCTTCTAAGATCAATCTTTCTCTTGACTTGACTAACTATGAATCCTCGAAAACAATCAATTTATCATGAGCAAACTCAATTAAATCATTGGCAAGGAATAAGATTACTAATGATTCATCTTACCCTAATCTATTTCTTATGTAAGTTAAATCAGTACTAATGATTCGTGAGATAGCCCTTTTATCCATTATTGGCTTAATACTAATGATTCTTAAACCACATAACAAACAAAGCATTAACCCCAATAGATATACCAAACATGCATCCACAATTACTAATGATTCACTGCAATGTCATGATCAACCTAAGCCCAATTGAATATATTGGCTACTAATGATTCACCAATAGCATCCAATCGTGCTACTAATTATCAGGTTCAACTACTAATGATTCACCAAACCTAATATAGCAATTGTTCTAATCATGCGAGATAACCAACATGCCTTATTCAATTATCAAGCAAGCTAAAACATAATAAACAAGCTTAGGGATAGATTGATAACTTAATTTAATTAAACTCCAAGATGACTATTCATTAGATCAATTTACCACATGTAAGACGCTGTCACTCTTGGTGTCAAACACATAATAAATCAATACTAAGAACAAGTATAACTTTCAAATCATAATCATAAATATAACCATAAGAACATGCAAAACATAATTTCTCACCATAGAAAAGCTAGTCAAGAAATTGATTATCACTTACATTGGAAAGGAAAGAGTAACTTACTCACTCATACTTTGAGTAGAAAACAACATGGTTTTATTCCAAATGAGCATAAAGAGAATAAGAAAGAGAGAAGGCAACACACCTTGGAGAGGCGGCCCCAAGTGTTTTGGTGAAAACTTATTCTAACAAGAGTTGATCAATGATCATTCACTGATACATTATTCCTAACAATACGGATCTTATAAGGGAACTTATGACCATCTATACCCTCATCAAGGTTAATCACGACCGTTGGATCAAGGGTAAAATAGACCATAATTTACTTCTTCTCCAAGCAAGAGTATCCTCCAAGGCAATCAAGCAGATCTTCATTGATGAGTAGAATCAATCAACATTGATTGGGCAGGTCTTCTTTCCATATTTGCATTCTTGGTCAACAAGTTCTTGGTGTGCACTCCAAGTAATCTTCAACATTGATTGCTAATTGATCTTGATGAGATTCTCCATAAACGCTTGATCTTCAAGGATCCTCACTTGATTTGTGCTGATTTCTTTCCATAAATAAGAGTTGACTTTTGCAGCACAAATATTGCATAATTGCTTGAGGGCTTTTCGGCAATGGGCTTAAATGATTTGGCCGCGACTTCTCTTCATTGGGCTTTAATCTTCACAAACTCGGGCTTTCCTCCAAACAAGTCCAAATAAACTCCAAATCTTCATCTTTAAGATTTCCATCCTACAAAACAATTATAACAACAAAGATGAACTATTCTTAGGAAAATGACTATGAGCACAAAATAATGTCTTATCAACGAAAGTTGATAATAGACACTTTAATCACTTTAATCGGACAAATAGAACAAAAAATACAAAAATAAAAGCCAACACGTTAAATCGTCCAACCCATAATTGTAAATGATTAAATAGCATAAAGTATAAAAGTATAAGGATCATTCGATAAATAATCCAACAAAAAATATTTCTTTATGGAGAATATTGGGCCCCACAGAGGGTAACTATTTTGCAAACTTCCCAAAATGCCATTGTTCCTCAATCAAAATAACAAAAAAACTGAGTATGAAAATACCGAAATACCCCTGACAATTTGTTATTGGGTGAATGTGGTGCATCTTATAGCTGGACAAAATGGTAATTTCCTTTCCAACTTTAATATATGTTATAGAATTTGTTCTTGGGTGAATGTGGTGCATCTTATAGCTAGACAAAAGGGTAATTTCCTTTCCAACTTTAATATATGTTATTCTTGAAATATAAAATATTGATTAGAACATGTGAAAAGGAAAGAAAGATGTTGCTGGCACATCGAAGCAATTTAGGTGGACAAAACCAATATGGAGCGTATTATGCTGGAAATACTTGCTGAAGAGGCTCAAAAAGGGAACAAGCCATCAAATTTTTTCAAACCAACTTCATTTCACCGAGTGACAACAACTATTTCTGAAAGGTTTGATGTTGTTTGTGAGAGTGATCATGTGGAAAATCAACTGAAGACATTTGAATGTACATGGCAATTGATTACCACCATTCGAGGATCTAATGGATTTGGATGGGATGATAAGTTGAAGATGATTGTTGCTGCTAAAAAACCATATGAAGAAGCGTTGGAGGTACTTATTAGTACATTTATAACTAGAGTTTTTTAATTGTTCACTATCATAGTAGAATGACCATCCTTATTATATATGTGATTTGAAACAGGCACATCCTAAATGGGAATATTTGAACAAGAAACTTGAAATGTATGATGAGATGTCCTTGGTATGTGGTTTGGATATGGCAACTAGAAGATTTGCCAAACCCTTTGGTGATATAGGCTTGGATGACATTGATGTGGATGGTACATGATACGAATCTAGTTGTGATAGATTCAAATCCACCTTCGAAATCCTCCAAAGATCAACTTGAAACACCAACTTCTAGACTTGTTGAAATCGACAAAGCCTAACCTAGCTCTCTCCTTCTTTCGTCGGCCTTAGATGATTAATTAGACCTGCAATTAACAACCTAAGATCACAAGATCCACAAACAACTAAGTAATCACTACCTAATTGTTTGCTAGGACTCTACAAGATTGAAGAACTCCTAAGTATGTTCAAACTAGAAAAATGAATGATGCGCCAAGGGCTTATCATGGTTTAGAAGAACACAATGGAGCTAATGGAGATCATGTCTCAGATAAACATGAAGATGTCGTGGATGTTCAAGAAGCTGCTATGGTTGATCCCGGGTTGAATGCAAGCTTGGAGGAGCATGAAGTTGGAGGGATCGCACATGACCGGCCATTAATTTCTTGGAGAAGCCGCGCAATACCGGCCACATGACTGGCCATCGCATGCACCATCGCATGGGGCAACCGGCCACAAACGGCCATCGTATGGGGCATCAACCGGCCACAACCGGCCATCCCATGGGGCATCCGCGCACAACCGACCAATGGATCCTTTAGCCATTCCGCAAGGTCCAATGACAAGGGCTCGGGCTAAAAGATTCAAGGAAGTTTTATTGGGCTTTGTTAGATCTCATCTTGGAGGTTTGGAGTCCATTGAAGAACAATTGGAGAGCATTGAAGTCGACATCACCAAGAATATTCCCATCGATTCCAAGATATTCACTTTACTTGAAATCGATGATCATTAGTTCTTATGTTGTGTAATTCGGTCACATGGGCCTTTATTCTATCTTAGTTTAGTTAATTATTTAGTTTGGACCTTGATTAGGGTTGGGCCTTGTTTAATTAAAGTCCAATCCTCATATATTTTCCTATTGGTTGTATTTTAGGATAATTTCTAGAATAGTCTATGTAAGCCGCCCTTTTGGCTTTAGGATTAGGAGAGAGGTGCGTCCCCTACTACTATATAAAGGGACCATTCCCCTCTTGTAAGCATAAGTTGAGTTGATTAATAAAATTGAGGATTATTTTCCCAAATTGATTATCTTAGCTTCATTGTTCTAGTTTGAGCAAACTTAGGGTTCTTCAATCTTGTAGAGTCCTAGCAAACAATTAGATTGTGATTGCTTAATTGTTTGTGAATTCTTGTGATCTTAGGTGTTCAATTGTAGGTCTAATTGAGGGTCTAAGGCCGATGAACGAAGGAGGATTTACTTAGTGAAGATTGTCGACATACAAGTCTAGAAGATTTGGTGATTCAAGTTGATCTTTGGCGGGTCTCAAAGGTGGATTTGAACCGATTTGGAACTAGATTCGTATCAATGAAGCTAAATTTTCAAGGTGAATAAACACTCAATTGATTGATAAACTTAACTTAGTCTTACAAGATGAGATCAAAACCCTTATATAATGGTAGGGTTCGACCTAAAAGGTAAAATAAAGGCCTATGGGGCGTCCAACATAAGGGCTAGGTAAAACTAGTCCAAGCCCAACTAGGAAAAGGAAATAAAAGACAAAATTAAACAAGGATTGGACTTAATTAAACAAGGCCCATCCTTAATGTCATCTAAACTTAAGAATAAGCTAAACTAAGATAAGATAAAGGCCTCATATGGCCGAATTGAACTATGCAAGCCCAATTAGGTTTCGATAGCAAGCAAATTGATGAACCTAATATTGAAGTCTTCATGTCCAAATCATCTCCAAAGGTCTTTGATTGAACTTCAATGGACTTCATATCATCAAGATGAGTTCGAACAAAGCCCACGAGTGCATCCTTGAACCTTTTAACTCTTGCTCTTGTCATCGGCCCATTAGGTAAGCTTAATGGATCAAATGGCATCTTCTTGGTGCTTTGAACATGATCATCGATATCTCCTTGGTCTCCATGCATCTTCATGCCTCCATGCAGCCCTTGCACATTGTTTCCTTGCTCTCTACAGTCATCTTCAAGTCCATCATAAGCCTTAGGCGCATCAGTACAATGCATGTGGTTTTGGAAATTGATACCAATGAAGGGGTCAAAGCAAATGCATCATCTTCGGTTGGAACTTCAAATGTAAGATCTCATCATAAAAGGAAAAGTGTTCAAGAAGTCAATGAGAATGATGAAATTCGTTACATGGCAGATCAACTTGGTGAGATAGCTACTGCCATAAAATGATGTTAGATGAGTCTTTCCTTGCAAGGCTTTATGTGCAACTGTTTTCAATGGAGGGATATAATGAATTATTACTTGGAAAAGCCTATGACTATCTTGTGGCCAATGAAAGGGAAGGCAAGGCATTCCTGATGAAAAGTAAGAATCTCAAGGCACATTGACTTGATAACTTCTTTGATAGTACACTTTGAAATATGCTTGTAGTAGGCCTACTATGGATATGGATATGGATATTATATATATATATGGGATTATCTTCTATTTAGGACCAATATTAAATAGTTATTAGTTCAAGGAAATCCTACAGTATGGAATGGTCTGTAACTTTTTGTTGGTTCCATGGTAGGATTTATCTTTTGCGTAGCACTAATTAACTCTTTTGTCTAGCTAGGTCCTTAAATAGTTAACTCAAGCAATAGCCAATGGTGTGGAATGACATGTAACTATTTGGTAACTCCATTACAATGGAGGACTATTTTTTGTAACTCTGATGCATATTCAAATTGTAGGAACTTATTAATATGAAAACTTATTATTAAACTCTTGTTCCTTTAATTATTATTTTTATATTTATTACATTACATATTATATATTAATGTGGAAACATTACTTGTATTTGTTTCATTATCAAAACTTTAACAAAAATCTTAATTTTCCAGAAAATAAGCTTATTTTCCGGAAAAAGAAAATAGTGCACCAAACGGAGCCTTCATCTCCAAGCAAATTCTTGCATAACGCCCACGATCCTTATTACCAGTATGCATATCAATTTTGATAGGTTTGCCAATAAGACATCCGATCCGAAACAGAGTAGTGGAATCATAGTACTCAATAGGGAGTGCTGGAAGCTGAATCCAGATGGCCATAGTCTTGAAATCCTCTGCTGAAGCCATCGGTCGTCAGCAAATTAAATCATAAAAATAATCTCCACAAAATCCTAACTAAATAGAAAGGGAAAGCAGGGGTCGACTCCCATAGAGAAGGGGAATAGACTCTTTAAAGATAAATCTTCCTTAAGAATTACTCAAGAACAAAGGGGATTAAAAACCCCAATTATAGAGAAAATAATTAATCTAAAAATAAAGCAAAACTAAATTAAACTAAAGCTATGGCAATTACTAAAGAAAACAATAATTAAAAAGCATACATCCTCTGCAATGGTAGAAATCAATCAATAAAACTATGAATCATTGACTTAAAAGATAAATTTAATATAAAACATCAACAAACATAGATAAGATTTAGGCATCAATTATAAAACATTAACAACTTATTCTAATAACTCTCAATTAAACAATTGGTATATAGATAAATCCCTTACATGTATATTAGATAAGATTTCCTCGATCGGGCTTAAAATATCCCTTTCATTCAAAACAATTAATTTCCTTGATCGGGCCTAAAAATTGTTAGGAACAACAATTCACACATGCATAATAAGTATAACCAAACCTATCCTCCCTAGTTGGGTCGGCTTAGTTCTAAATAGGGTTTATTAATCCCATAGAATCCATGGATCGTGAATTCAATTTGTTACCTCACAATCAAACTTGAGTAGATCGTTCTGAACTTGATTTAACTATAGATCTTTCCAATTATATCAATAGCGGCCGTCTAAATCAATAATCATCAAAATCATGAAATAAAACATAGATTAATAAGCATATTTAATCAAGAACAAAAATAAAATTATAAGCACACAAGTTTCACCATAATTAATTGATTGAAATCTCCAAAGAAAGAGAAGTATCAAGAATTTAGCTACTCATGGATTTGGAAGAATCTATGAGAAACTCAAGAAAACTTACAAACATAGGCCGAAATCCACCATTGGGCGGCTCCCTAGGGATGTCGACACCTTCTCTCTCTAAGAGAGAACCTAAAACTAAAAACTAAAGAAAATAATAGATGAAGAGAATAAGATGATAATTGTATCTAGGATATAGTGGACTAATAAGACTCCTACGGAGCAAAAGTTATGGTCGATTTACCAAAACTACGGAGCAATCCTAATCCAACTAGGAAAGGAAAGCATCACATGGCATCATTGTGGCATCAGGCGCGCGGACAAGGGCACCTGATCAGACCAAAATTATGCATCTTTTTATGGTAATTTTCCTATGCTTTTTGGGTATTTTATGCTTGATTATGCCTTATATTGGGTAGATTTGTATTTATAGGTGTTGAAGAGAAGAAAAGTGCAAAATCATCAATTTTGTATCTTTTTGAAGCCTTTTTGGATGATTTATGACACAAGTATTTTCCAAGGACATTTTGGATGAAGAATGGAGCTATCAAGATCGTGATTGAAGAGTTTGAAGAGTCAATTTTATGCTTATCAAAGTTATAAAGTTGATTACCAAGAGTTTTCAAGGCAAAGGAGCAAAAACAAGTTCAAGGCAAGAAGACATGTCAAGGTGTCGAACCAAGCACTGGAGTACCTGGGTGATCAGACAAAGCATATGGGTCTTCAGACAAGCCATGTGGGTGCCCAGGGGGAGTCGGGACACTCATCCCGCACGCACACCTAGCCACCACAAACGGCAACCCATGTCACTTCCTCTTGAAGTTACTTCAATACTTTCCAGATTTAGTGACAGTTCTGTAAATCAGCCATAACTTTCGATCCAGAACTCCGTTTAAGGCGTATGAGTAGGCGTTGGAAAGCTAACTCCAAGAGCTACAACTTTCGTGTTTCGGTCAAAGCCCAGTTCGGACGTTTTCATGGACGAAAATGCCCCTGAAGTCAGCGGACAGAAACTGTCATGGGTCTGTTTTGCGGGATTGACCAATTTGAGCCCAAAATCCTATTTGGATTAGCTTGAAGACTTGGAGAGAAGCCCAGCACGTCCCTAGGGTTTGTTTAAGCCATCTATAACTCTAAAATCTACCCTAGGCCGTCCCCTATATATACCCTCTTATCCTAGAACCCTAGTACACCTTCTTTTCTCAACCTTTACTCTTGTTATTTGCGATTTGGAGAGGAGACAACCGCTCACCTCTAGCTTTGTAAGTCTCTCATGGATTGTTTACAATCCATGAGTAGCTAAACTCTTATACTTCTTTCCTTAGGTATTTTTGATCAATGAATCTATGGTGAGACTTTTGTTCTTAATAATTTGATTTTTCTGTTTGAATATGTTTCTTATCCCTGTGCTTCATCTTATGTGTTCATGTTTTGATGGATTTGGTGCGCAACTTATCTTGAGATTTATGAATACTATTATTAGATTCAAGTAGCTTGAGTCAAGTTAAAGTTGGTCGAAGTGACAATTGTAAATCTAGGAGTCCTAGGTTCAATGGGATTATCAAACCTTGTTGAAATCTTTAGGCCGAGATGGAAATTGATGTAGGCAAGTTTGGTATTGATTTATCATGCATATGGATAAGTAAAGCTTAATGCTTGTTGTAGGAAGGGGTGAAACCTAGATCAGAACAATAGAAATTAATTGTCAGCGAGATGCGGGTTAATTTTATTAGCATGTTGGAATGAGCATCACGTCTGATTCCTATACCAATTATTCAAATGGAGTTGTTTAAGATATTAGGAGGATTACTTTGTTCCAATGAAAATTGATGTCTACGTCTTAGGCTATATATCGACTTGGGATGATTTATGATTCTTAATTGATTGCAATTTAAGTCAAATTCATGCCTGGTGTTTGTGATCCATGATTTACTTGATCAAAATAATTACCTAAAGGAGAATGAGTATGTTTTTAATTAATTGTTTTTCTTAAACTCTTTTCTAGATCTTAAGTTTAGATTTCTTTTATTGTTTTCTAGTTTAATTTAGCTATTTCGAAAATTCCTTAAAATCCCTTTTGGTGAGTTTTTCTTTAGTACAATTTGACTTTAATTTGCTCCTACCTTCTCTGTGGATTCGACCCCTACTTGCCCTAACTAGTAGTTATTGGTTTGTGGGGATTTATTTTGTGGTTTGTTCAACAACCGATCACAATTTTGGCGCCGTTGCCGGGGAAGGAAGGAAGCAACAAAAGATTGAAGACAAATTACCACCCAAGGATTTCTTACCTTTATCTTTTTCTTTTTCGTTATTCTTCTTTTTATTTTTCGTTTTGTTTATTTTTATTTCTTTTCTTTTATTTTTCTTTGGTACTTTTAATTGTTGAATTTTTTTGTTTGAGTTTTCCTAGGAGTTGTATGTCAAATACAAGGAGTAGTGGTACTAAAGACTTAGTATTCAATTCTGAGTCTGAACGTACACTCTTTACACTACGGAGGGAGAATTTGACTCGAGAGCAAGAAGGAGATTCGTCAACACGAAGTTCTCAAGCTAGCTCTCCACGTTCCACCACTTCTTCTTCAAGTTTGGAACCACAACCTCCAAGGGAAAACATGGGCGAAGAAAACAACAATAGGACTTTAAGGGAACTTGCTGCCCCAAATGTGCCTACACAGCGCTTAGAAATTCAATATCCAACCAATGAAGAAAATTTTGAGATCAAGTCTGAATTTATTCAATTATTGCCAAAATTTCATGGTATGTCTAGAGAAGATCCACATCGACATCTCACATATTTTCAAATTGTTTGTTCATCCATGAAGATGCAAGGTATCTCTGAGGAGCAATTCAAACTTAGAACTTTTCCTTTTACCCTTATGAATCGTACAAAGGATTGGTTGTACTACATGCCTAGTGGTTCAATCACTTCTTGGACGAGCCTTAAGAAGTTGTTTTTGGAAAAATTCTTTCTTGCTCATAAAGTATCAAGCATTCGAAAGGAGATAAGTGGAATTAAGCAATCTCAACGCGAGACTATATACGAGTTTTGGGAACGTTTCAAGAGGTTATGCTCAAGTTGTCCAAATCATCAAATCCCTGAACAATTGTTTATTCAGTATTTCTATGAGGGTTTACTGCCACTTGATAGATCTTCCATAGATTTTGCAAGTGGAGGGGCTTTCATCGACAAGACTCCCACCAATGCTTGGACTTTGATCGAGAACATGGCCGCAAACACACAACAATTTGGTACTCGAGAGAGTTGTGCACAAAGAGATGGAAATATTAGAAGGGTAAATGAAGTCTCAAACCATTCCTCTGCATTGGAGCAACGTATTGAAGAGACAAATTAACAAATTGCTTTGCTCACTGATTTGTTCAAATCGAACTTTTCAAGTGTGCCAAAGGTTTGTGGAATTTGTTCATTAGGACATCACACATATAGGTGCCCTAGTTTGGTCGAGGACAATGTTGAAGAAGTCAATGCTTTAGGGATGCAAGAGGGATTTCAAAGGAAGCAAGAGCCATTTCCAAGAAGCTAAAATTCTTATGGGAACCAAGGAGCTTACCAAGCAAGGCCAAACAACTATCCAAGGCATAGTTATTAAACCCAGACCGGTCCAGCGGTTCGACCGTTCGAACCAGTGACCCGGGATCCAGTCCGGTTCGGTTTAATAGTTGGACCGTTCAGACTTTTAACCCGTTGACCCGGACGGTTTTTGATGACCCAGACAGCCTGGATTCCAACACTTGAATTTGACTTCACAACCTCTGCCGATCGGTGATTGGCTTGACAATCGGTCCAAAGTCTTCCCAAAACATCCTTTACTACCCCTCTTTTGAATGATGAACGAATCCTTTCCTACCCCTCTTTTGAATGATGAACGGATCTGATGAGATCTAGGGTTAAGGGTAGGAGGCTCATGCCAAAAGAAAAAAAAAACTTTGACTTACCTGAATGCATGGGAACTGGGAAGTCTGGTTTGGAGTGCGCAGGGGAAGGGGAAGATGAAGAAGAAAGAAATTTTTCACCTACCCACCACCCTTCTTCTCGTTTTATTACTCTATATATATATATATATATATATATATTCTATTTATTTTTTTATTTCCAAGAGTTTTAACCGGTTGCAATTTACATAGTTGGGTTTAGATATGGATAAGAATATTAGTGCTTCTAATTTGAAATTAATAATTTAAATTTAATTTATGTAAATCAAATTCATTTTCTAATACTTATTTTTATATTAAAATTAAAAAAATATATATTTGCATTATTATTTTGTGGTATATTAATTCATAAATTCATATAATTTAGATACATATAGTAAAAATTAAAATTTTCTTTAATGTATAAAATTATAAAACATATAAAATTAATTTTTAAATAATTTCTTAACCCGACATTAACCCGATTGACCCGACGGTTGGACCGTTTGACCCGTGACCTAGAGTCTTTAGCGGGTCACTGTCCGGGTCGGTTTTAATAACTATGATTCAAGGTAATCTTCACACTATTCTGAGGGAATGCAACAAATGAAAGAGACCATGGAGATCATAAAGAAGCAAATAGGTCAATTGGCAAGTGATGTGAGTGAGCTCAAAGCACAAAGCCAAAACAAGATCCCATCTCAACCAAAAGTGCCCCCTAAGGAAAATATGAATGCTATTACCTTGAGAAGTGGAAAGGAGTTGGAAGAACCATATCCAACTAAGCCTACAATGGATGAAGAGACAAGCAAGGAAGATGATGAATTGCATGTGCTAGTGAAGGAAGTCAAGATTGAAGATGATGAACCCATTATTCTCGAATCTGTCAAGAATAATGCGAAAGCCAAGGAAACTTCTAACGAAGTCAAGATTGGATTCAAAGAAGGAGCATTTTCCAACGAAATTGAAGAGATCAACGAAAGAAGATGATGATCAAGACATCTTGGATATTTTTCGAAAAGTCGAGGTCAACATCCCACTTCTTGATGCAATTCAACAAGTGCCAAGCTATGCAAAGCTTCTTAAGCAATTGTGTACAAACAAGAAGAGGTTGCAAGGTAAGTTGAATGTTGGAGCAACAGTTTCTGCTGTCTTGCAAAAACATTTACCTCCTAAATGCAGGGATCCTGGTATGTTTTCAATTACATGTTCAATTGGAAATACTATTATTGAAAATGCTATGTTTGACTTAGGAGCATCTTTAAGTGTCATGCCTTATTCTTTCTATCAAACTTTAAATGTTGGTTCTTTAAAATACACTGATGTTGTTCTTCAATTGGCCGATGGATCTTTGGTACATCCCAAGGGTGTGCTAGAGAATATTTTGATTAAAGTGCAACATTTAATTTTTCCTATTGACATTTTTGTTATGGAAATGGAAGGAGAAATTACAAAGGATCAATGCCCTCACACCAAGATTTATGTTTTCGATGGTTCATTGACGATGGAGTTTGATGGTGATATTATTCATCCTAAAATTTCATCTAATTTATCTTTGAAAACTAATGATTTTGTTTGTGTAGTTGAAAAGTGAGTAAAGGAAGAGTTAGGTGAAACATCTTCAACCATGACAAGAGAGCAAATTGCAAAGGGGAGACAAAGAATTGCAAATTTTCAACAACGCAATGATGAGGATTTTTACCTAGCTTGGGAGAGATTCAAGAAACTTTGCGCCGATTGTCCTCAACATGCCATACTTCAAGGAATTTTGATTGAATACTTCTATCAAGGATTAGGAGTTGATGATCAAATTCTTGTGGATAGCATCAACAACATACCCTTGTTCGATCATACTTGTGAAGACGCATACGAAGCATTGGAAGCTTTAACTCAAGCAATTGCACCTCCAAGTTGGACAAAGAAGAAAGACAAAGAAAAGCTTCGAGAAAAAGGCGAAATTTCCAATAACACGCGTGAGGATGTCAACAAGGATATGAAGGAAGCTCGAGAGAAGTTACTCAAATTCGAAGAAGCCATACTTGAACTTTTCAAAGCCATGAGTGACACTCTCAACATCGTCGTGGACCTATTCAAGGAGCACACTCAACGTTCCTTCACACATGGAAAATAAGAGCCCTCGATGAAGTCTAGCCAAAGACAATAAATGAAGGCGCTACTTGGGAGGCAACCTAAGACACTAACATCTATCCTTTTCTTTTCAATTTCCTTTTTCTTAGTTGTAGGTCATTTTGCATTTTCAAATTGAGGAGCATTACAAGCAAATGGAGACAAGTGGAGGAAGCAACGTAAAGAGCAAATGGAGCTTACGCTTTGCAAAAATAGAGAAGCTTTCTTAACTCTCATTACTTTAATTTCATATGCTTTGATTTATGATTAATGCATATTGAGATTGATTGATTTACTCCTTGAATTGAATTGTTTTCCATGCATATCATCATTGTATATTATTTCATGCATCTAAGACATATATAATCCTAAGTGATAAGAGCCTAAGGTCATTCTTTGAAGGTTATCAAATGGAATTTTTGGTAAGAAACAAGTGTTCCTGGATTGAAGAATTCTTTGGGAAATTTTTGCAAGAAGTTTGGATAATAGTTTGAGTTGAAGTTTGAAGTAAATTTGGTAGCAAAAACGCAAGGGGAAGCACAAAGGAGCCTAAACCCGATTCCAGATGGGCCCCCAGGCGGACTGCCTGAGCACCCACCTTGGAAACCACACCCCCCAGCTGCCAGCACTAGCGCTAGAGCCCGACTCTAGCTGGGCACCCAGGTGTTTTGTCTGAGCCCCCAGCTAGAAAGCCTGAGCACCCAGATGCCAAACACTAAGCTAGGACAATGCCGAACATCCAAGTGCCCAAGCCGAGCCTCTGAACTCCCAACAGCCACATCCAAATTCTCACACTATAAATACCACCCAACACCCATCTTCAATTTTCCAACACCCATCTCCTACCCAAAACCCATTTCATTTTCTCTTCTATTACCTTTATTCTCAATTTCACTCACTTTAATCATTAATTTCACTACTTCATCACTTACAAAACATTTCTTTCATCTTTTTATCACCCAAAAACACTTACCCATTAGATTATCCAACACCTTTTACATCAAATTCATCAAGTTCTTCAAATTTTCAAGTTTTGGGAAAGTTGTGGATTTCTTTGGATTTTTATTTGAAGTGATTAGAAAGGAGACAAGATGATGCGCCAAGGACTTATCATGGACTTGAAGATGGCTATGGAGAGCAAGGAAAGGATGTGCAAGGGCTGCAAGGAAGCATGAAGATGCATGGAGACCATGAAGATATCATTAATCATGTTCCAAGCACCAAGAAGATGCCATTCGATCCATTGAAGATGCCATTAGCTCCGATGACAAGAGCAAGAGCTATGAGATTCAAGGATGCACTCATGGGCCTTGTTCGAACTCATCTTGAGAACTTGAAGACCATCGAAGTTCAATTGAAGAGCTTTGGTGATGATTTGGGCAAGAAATTACAATTCAATTACAAGTTCATCACTTTGCTTGCTATTGATTCTAGATGGCCGAATTGATATCATGGCATTAGTCCATTAGCATTAGTTTACTTTGTTTGGGCTTAATTCTATCTTAAATTAGCTTATTTTTATTTTTGGATGTTATTTGGGTTGGGCCTTTGTTGACTAAGTCCAATCCTTGTTTAATTATGTCTTTATTTCCTTTTCCTAGTTGGGCAAGGACTAGTTTTTCCCTAGCCCTTATATTTGGACGAAAATTAGGATTTATTTTAGGATTTTGGTTGACCCTATCACTATATAAGGCAACCAATATCTCTTGTAAAAGTTGAAGTCAAGTTATCAATAAAGTTGAGAGGTTTACACACCCATATCGATTATTTGGCTTCTTTGTTCTAGTTTGAGCAAACTTAGGGTTCTTCAATCTTGTAGAGTCCTAGCAAACAATTGGGTTGTGATTGCTTAATTGTTTGTGAATCTTGTGATCTTAGGTGTTCAACTGCAGGTCGACTTGGGGGTCTAAGGCCGACGAACGAAGGAAGATTTATCAAGTGAAGATTGTCGACATACTCATCTAGAAGTTTGGTGATTCAAGTTGATCTTAGGCGGGTCTCTAAGGTGGATTTGGACCAATATAAAACTAGATTCGTATCACAAGAGGTCATTTTGGAGTTGATTGAAGAGTTTAAGAGCATTAGGAAGTGCTATATTGGATCTTCAAGAGAGACTTTTCAAGAAACCCTACAAGATAACCTAGTGCCCACCAAGTGTTCGAAGAGATGTCAAGGAGAGTGAGAACAAGAGCATCAATGTCACAAGCCGCACCAGTTGAGGACGACAATGCCGCTCAACCATTCCTTAATGTGCCGCCACCAAGTTTTGTTAATGATGATTGTCAAGAGGGGTATGAGCAAACTTCTTTGTTCAATCTTGTAGAGTCTTAGCAAACAATTAGGTTGTGATTGCTTAATTGTTTGTGAATCTTGTGATCTTAGGTGTTCAACTGCAGGTCGACTTGGGGGTCTAAGGCCGACGAACGAAGGAAGATTTATCAAGTGAAGATTGTCGACATACTCATCTAGAAGTTTGGTGATTCAAGTTGATCTTAGGCGGGTCTCTAAGGTGGATTTGGACCAATATAGAACTAGATTCGTATCACAAGAGATCATTTTGGTAGTTGATTGAAGAGTATAAGAGCATTAGGAAGTGCTATATTGGATCTTCAAGAGAGATTTTTCAAGAAACCCTACAAGATAACCTAGTGCCCACCAAATGTTCGAAGAAATGTCAAGGAGAGTGAGAACAAGAGCATCAACGTCACAAGCCGCACCAGTTGAGGAGGACAATGCCGCTCAACCATTCCTTAATGTGCCGCCACCAAGTTTTGTTAATGATGATTGTCAAGAGTGGTATGAAGCAAAGTATAGCAACTCTTTCATCATAGAGAAAGTACTTCCAACCAACATTAATCAAGAACTTGGAGTTGGCCCCTTGTTTGTCAATAGAGGTTAGGAATCACTTTTGCAAGTGGATGGATACTACTACCCCAATTTGGTGAAGCAATTTTATGCAAATATGAATAAGGATCGTGAAGGTTATCGGTACACCATCACCATAATGGTCAAAGGTAAGGACATTGTGATTGATGAGGAATATTTGTGTCAATTGCTTGGCTTGAACAATGAGGGTAGTGTGTTTTACTTCACTTATGTTGATGGAGAGCAAAGAAACGCCACCGAGAGTACATGGAGAAGGGATGGTGCTTTGAGGAGATTTGACATTCCTCTTGGTATGGATAACCAAGGTAATAGGGAAGTGAAGGTCAAGTATATGGAACCAAGGGATAGACTTGTATGTTATTTGTTACATCATAATGTCATTCCTAGGAGTAGTAATAAGCATAAGCTTCGCATTGAAGACTTCTATATTGTGGATAAGCTTTGCCATGGATTAGGCCGTTGTAATGGAATACCAATGGTCGTTGCCAGCACGGGCTATCCCCCTTGTTCTCATTAAAACAATAATTAAAGATTTACAAAAACGCTGGGAGGTACAGTCCCCCACCACACATTATCCAGTTCAATTTTAGCTAGAGAATGTGCCAAAATATTAGCTCCCCTATACGAACTAAACCTTACAAGAATCAAATAAGCTAGCCAAATCTCTAATCTCATCAATCAAATTTCCCCCTTCCCAGAATACAGGTTCTTGTTTAGTAATCTCCTTAATCGCCAAGAGGAAATCACTTTCGAAAATGCACTCCTCCAATCCGAAGTCATGGGCCAATTCAAAACCAAAAAGAATGGCATGAACCTCAGCATATAAAGAATCCTCAACAAAAAATATCCTTCGAGAACCACTAACAATAACTTCCGTGTTGATATTGAAAACACCCCTCAGAGGAGGTTCCCATGTATGCTGCCTAGGCTGATGACTAATAATGTCCCTTGCTTTCTTGCACAAAATGGATGAGTAATATTCCATCTGAGTAGAGACGGAATGAACTATAGTATCTAGTAACGCACAGATCGCCTCATACAGAGCTCGATTCCAATTACTCCATATCAACCACAACGTTACACAAACTCTATCCAACTGGCCAACACACACCATGGTAGACCATAAGTTTTTCCATAAAGGCAGTCTCGATTCCGCATCAAATTCCTGTCTTCCCAACACATTTCTTGCCACATGATAAGCTGAACTAACAGTAAATTCCCCTAGCTTGGTTGCATTCCGAAACAAGCGATCATTTACTTGTCTTCGAGGCGCCAAGGACTTATCATGGACTTGAAGACAAGCACGGAGAGCATGGAAAGGATGTGCATGGGCTGCAAGGAAGCATGGAGATGCATGAAGAATATGGAGATATTGATAAGCATGTTCCAAGCACCAAAAAAGATGTTATTCGATTCATTGAAGATGCCTATTAGTCCGATGACAAGAGCAAGAGCTAAGAGATTCAAAGATGCACTCATGGGCCTTGTTCGAACTCATCTTGAAGACTTGAAGACCATTCAAGTTCAATTGAAGAGCTTTGATGATGATTTGAGCAAGAAAACACCAATCAATTACAAGTTCATCACTTTGCTTGCTATTGATTCTAAATGGCCGGATTGACATTATGGCATGAACCCATTAGCATTAGTTTGCTTTGTTTGGGCTTAATTCTATCTTAGACTAGCTTATTTTTAAGTTTGGATGTTATTTGGGTTGGGCCTTGTTTGACAAAGTCCAATCCTTGTTTAATTATGCTTTTATTTCCTTTTCCTAGTTGGGCTTGGACTAGTTTTTCCCTAGCCCTTATGTTTGGACGAAAATTAGGGATTTATTTTAGGATTTTGGTTGACCCTATCACTATATACGGCCACCAATATCTCTTGAATTTGAGTTGATTAATAAAGTTGAGGTTTATACACCCAAATTGATTATCTTAGCTTCATTGTTCTAGTTTGAGCAAACTTAGGATTCTTCAATCTTGTAGAGTCCTAGCAAACAATTAGGTTGTGATTGCTTAATTGTTTGTGAATCTTGTGATCTTAGGTGTTCAATTGCAGGTTTAATTGCATGCATCATCCGTTGTAGTGCATGCAATGAAGTGAGCCATCTTAGAAAACCTATCAACAACCACAAAGATAGAATCTTTACCTCTCTTAGAACGAGGTAATCCTAACACAAAGTCCATGCTAATATGAGTCCATGTTTCATGAGGAATAGGCAAAGGAGTATACAATCCATGAGGTTTAGAAGTAGATTTAGCTTGCAAACAAACAATACAACTAGCAATATACTTCCCTGCATAATGTCGCATCTTAGGCCAAAAGAAGTGTTCATGCAATATGTCATATGTTCTATCAACTCCAAAGTGACCCATTAAACCCCCTTCATGCGATTCCCTCAAGAGCAAGATGCGCAAAGAACAAGAAGGCACACACAATTTAGATTCCTTAAACAAAAATCCATCATGCTTATAATACTTTCCAAATCCAAAATTTTCACATGC
Organism: Corchorus capsularis; assembly: GCA_001974805.1. Classification (NCBI taxonomy): domain Eukaryota; kingdom Viridiplantae; phylum Streptophyta; class Magnoliopsida; order Malvales; family Malvaceae; genus Corchorus; species Corchorus capsularis. Next base: position 53,033 of record AWWV01015247.1, read on the forward strand.
TTTAAAGATTTCACCAAAAGAAACATCACTAGCATACAATTCCTTAAAATACTCAAAACCAAGAAACTTAGAATCAAGCATGAAAAGTAAGACATACCTCCTTGATAAAGCATCGGCTACAACATTCTCCTTACCTTGTTTGTATCGCACAACATAAGGAAAAGACTCAATGAATTCACTCCACTTAAAATATAGCAACTTGAATTCGAGACATGCTAATATCTTGTTGTTGATAACTTGAATATCAACACTCATTCTCCAAATTCCTACAAAATCACTCAAGAGAAACACAATTTTGCTTGGAAGTTCTCTTTCCAAGTTGTTAGTAGCAACAAGTGTATTTTTAAGCAAAAGTAAGATCAAATCAGAATTATCATGCAAAGCATTCTTAATCTCACTCTTAGTTGCTAACATACACTCTTTAACAACTTTCTTAAAAGTCTCTTTCTTTTCACCCAAAACAGAATTATTTTCAATGCCATCAACCAAAACAGAATTATTTTCAATGCTATGATCAACCAAAACATAATTATTTTCAATGCTATGATCAACCAAAACAGATTTGTTTTCATCACAATTAGCATCCAAAACAGATTTAGTGTCATCGCAAACAACACTCAAATTAGGTTTAGTATCATTGCAAATAACATCTAAAACACTCTTTTCAACTAAGGTTGTTTTATCATCAAAACAATCATCTATTTTAGGTTTGGATTTACTCTTTTCTTTAACCCTAAATTCAGCATCCAATTTAGCAAAATCATCTCTCACTTTAATTTCATCTTTTAAGGCTTCTTGAAGTGATAAAGGAACTAAAGAGATAGGCTTCTTACCACACATGAAACAATACCTATTGGTCTCACCATCATGATGAACTTTGTTGTCAAATTGCCAAGGTCGACCAAGTAGTACATGGCATGCTTGCATGGGTAAGACATCACATAAAACATCTCCCTTGTACCTGCCCAAAGAAAGAGAGACTAAAACTTGTTTGTTAACACTAATTTCTTCTTTATCATTGAAACAACCTAAGCTATAGGGTTTACGATGATTAGAAGTAGGTAGTTGTAACTCTTTCACCAAATAATCACTAACTATGTTTTTACAACTCTTCTCATCTATAATCACACTACTAGGCTTCCCATTCGCATACATCCTAGTGTGAAACAAATTCTCCCTATGAACATCCCCTTTCACATAGGCTCTCAAAATTCTCCTATCTACCAAACTAAGTAAAGCTAACTCATTACCATCCCCATTAGAATCTAGGCTAAAATTACCCTCTTTTACTCTTTGCATTTTATCAATCATGGTATCCATTTTTTTTTTTATCATAGTTTGCAAAATATTAGCCAAATTAGCTTGATTTTACTCTCCTTGTGGAGTTTTGTCTCCCATGGTACCTACACAAAGAACAAAGATTAGTACTAAAAATCCTCACAAGTGTGTGTGTGATTATACCTTTGACTTGTGCTCTCGTGTTTGTACTCAAGTCCTATGGATTGGCGGTCCACTACTCTCTTGATGATCTCACAAGATTATGCCTTTTACTAGCTTTCAATAGGCCTAATAAGAGCAACTCCTAGAGACCCCTTTCTTCTCGTGACCTACTTGAGGAACAAACAATTAGTAGCAAAATTATTGTGAATCAAAGGAAAGTGATCTAAACCAAAACCAAACCACTTATGCAGGCTCTTGTTGTCGAAATCCTTCTCCAAACTTGCTGCACAAAAACTCAATCAAGCACAAATCAAACAATTCAATTGATTAGCAAAACCCTAGTACCACTTATCTCCTATTTTGTACCACTTGAATCCAATAGGGTTTGTAACCTGAAATTCTTCAAATTAAATCTCAATTCACAGCAAAAGCAACCCAAAAATCTCAATCACACAATCAATTAGGGCTAATTGCAACTAAGTAGATCAATTGCACAAGAAAACCCTAATCCCCAAATTTCCCAAACTAAAAACCTAGTTTCTGTAAAAATTAGATAACAGCACAGATTTTTTTGATTTTTTTGAGTATTTTTTCCAGAAAGATCACACTAAAATAAGTCTAGATCTCAAATTTCAAAACTTTCCGAGCTCAAACGAATCCGGGACAAAAATCACAAGTTTCTGGTCGATATTTTTTTTATTTTTTATTTTTTTGATATTTTTCGATATAACTACTAGTTATAAGGGACTGAAATATGATGAATCGGCTATGAATTTTCAAAGTTTCTGAATTTTTGAATTTTTTTATGAAGGTGGTGCGATAAGAACTTTGATGAATTTTGATGGATGAAAACTTGATTAATGATGTATAGAAGGATAGATTTACCGATTGAAGATGACAACCTATGCTCTGATTACCAATTGATACGAATCTAGTTGTATTAGATTCAAATCTACCCTTTGAATATCCACCAAAGTCGACTTGATCTTCTTCAACTTCTTGATGTGTATGTCGATGACCTTCACAAGGTTATTCCTCCTCTTTCGTCAGACTTAAGCACTCAATTAGACCTGCAATTGAACTCTCAAGATCACAAGATTCACAAACAATTAAGCAATCACAACCTAATTGCTTGCTAGGACTCTACAAGATTGAAGAACCCTAAGTTTGCTCAAACTAGAACAATGAAGCTAAGATAATCAATTTGGGAAAATAATCCTCAACTTTATTAATCAACTCAACTTATGTTTTCAAGAGATAAAAGAACCCTTATATAGGGGAGGGGTTGGCGTATAACCTACTCCAATCCCTATAAGGGGCGGCATACATAAAAGGAAGGAACAAGGAAATAGCCTACTCCTTGTCCTACTAGGAAAAGTAAATAACATTACATAATTAAACAAGGATTGGACTTAGTCAAACAAGGCCCAACCCAATGTCTTCTAAACTAAATAAATAGCTAAACTAAGATAGAATAAAGGCCCAATTAGCCGAATTACACAATGCTAAAGCCTAATGCTCATCAATTTCAAGTAAGGTGAACACCTTGGAATCGATGGGAATATCCTTAGTGATGTCGACTTCAATGCCCTCCAAATGGTCTTCAATGGACTCTAAACCTCCAAGATGAGATCTAACAAAGCCCAATAAAGCTTCCTTGAACCTTTTAGCCCGAGCCCTAGTCAATGGACCTTGCGGAATAGCTAAAGGGTCGAATGGCCGGTTGTGGTCGGATGGCCCGTGCGATGTCCCATGCGTTGGCCGGTTGCCCCATGCGTTGCTCCATGCGATGCTCATGCGTTGGCTGGTCATTGCCGGTTGCTCCATGCGATGGTGGCCGGTCCTTAACTCCTTGCTCCGCCAAGCTTGTGTTCAATCCGGGATCATCTGTGGCATCTTCTTGAATCTCCAAGACATCTCCATGTTTATCCAAGACATGATCTCCAATTGTTCCATTGTGCTCTACTAAGCCATGATAAACCCTTGGCGCATCACATCTATCATCAAGTTTTTCATCCATCTTATTCATCTTCTTGAAAAATAAAAAAAAATCAGAAAGTTTGAAGAATCATAGCGGATTAATTAGGACCTCAATTGCTTTGAAATTTCATATTTGAGTTCCTTATAACTAGTAGTTATATCAAAAAATATCAAAAAAAATCGACTAGAAACTTGTGAATTTTGTTCTGGATTCGTTTGCGCTCGAAAAGCTTTGAAATTTGAGCTATAGACTTCTATTAGTGTGATCTTTCTGGGAAAAATACTGAAAAAACAAAAAAAAACTGTGGTGTTATCGACTTTTTGCAGGAACTAGGGTTTTGAATTGGGAATTTGGGGATTAGGGTTTTCTATTGTGCAATTGATTCAATTTGTTGCAATTAACGCTAATTGATTGTTTGATTGAGTATATTGGGTTGCTTTTGCTGTGAATTAAGGTTTAATTTGAAGAATTTCAGGTTAAAACCCTATTGGAGACAAGTGGTACAAAATTGGATTCAAGTGGTACTAGGGTTTTCTAATCGATTTGAATTGTTGAATTCTGTTTGAATTGAGTTTTGTGCAGCAAGTTTTGGAGAAGGAATTCGACACAAGAGACCTGCATAAGTGGTTTGGTTTTGGTTTAGATCACTTTCCTTTAATTTACAAAAATTTTGCTACTAATTGTTTGTTCCTCAAGTAGGTCACGAGAAGAAAGGAGTTCTCTAACGAGTTGCTCTTATTAGACCTATTGAAGCTAGTAAAAGGCATAATATTGTGAGATCATTAAGAGTGTAGTGGACCTGGTCGCCAATCCGTAGGTTGAGTGTAAACACGAGGGCACAAAGGTATACACACATACACTTGTGAGGAATTTTTGCTACTAATCTTTGTTCTTGTGTAGGTACCATTGGAGATAGACAAGAAGAGCAAAATCCAGAAGTAAACACGGCTGCCATGTTACAACAAATACTTCAACAACTTGGCACCTTGTCTCCTAGATTGGATGCTATAGAAACTCGAAATAAACCTCCCCAACAAAGAGCTAATGCCGCAAACAACAATGAAAGAGCTCAACTTCCACCACCGAGGCAAGTTGCTAGGTTGGATCCATTGGAGAGATTGAGGGAACAAGAAATTGAAGGTCAAGCTTACTTGGACAATTTGAGACCTAGAAGAGGTGGTGATGAGTTAGCTACACTTAGTTTGGTTGCTAGGAGAACTTTGAGTGCCTATGTGAAAGGGGATGTTCAAAGGGAGAATTTATTTCACACTAGGATGTATACGAATGGGAAGCCTAGTAGTGTGATTATAGATGGAGAGAGTTGTACAAACATAGTTAGTGATTATTTGTTGAAAGAGTTACAACTACCTACTTCTAAACATCCTAAACCCTATAGCATAGGTCTGTTCAATGATAGAGAAGAAATTAGGGTTAACAAACAAGTTTTAGTTTCTCTTTCTTTGGGCAGGTACAAAGAGGATGTCTTGTGTGACGTGCTACCAATGCGAGCTTGTCATGTTTTGCTTGGGAAGCCTTGGCAATATGACAACAAGGTGAAACATGATGGTGAGACAAACAAGTACTCTTTTAAGTGTGGTAAGATTTCTATTACTTTAGTTCCTTTATCACTTCAAGAAGCTTTAAAAGATCAAATTAAATTGAGAGATGATTTTGCTAAATTGGATACTGAATTTAGGGCTAAAGAAAAGGGTAAATCCGAACCTAAAATTGATGACTGTTTTGATGATAAAACAGCCTTAGTTACAAAGAGTATTTTAGAAGTTGTTTGCAATGATACTAAACCTAATGTGAGTGTTGTTTGCGATGACACTAAGTCTGTTTTAGGTGTTGTTTGTGATGAAACAAAATCTGTTTTGGATGCTAATTGTGATGAAAACAAATTTGTTTTGGTTGATCATAGCATTGAAAATACGACTGTTTTGGGTGAAAAGAAAGAGACTTCTAGGAAAGTTGTTAAAGAGTGTATGTTAGCTACTAAGAGTAAGATTAAGAGTACTTGGCATGATAATTTTGTTTTGATCTTGCTTTTGCTTAAAAATACACTTGTGAGTGCTCACAACTTGGCTGGAGAACTTCCAAGCAATATTGTGTCTTCTTTGAGTGATTTTGTAGGAATCGGAGTTGTTTTGAAGCAAGGAGGGAAGTTTGCAGCTTACTTTTGTGAGAAAATTCCTAGTAGATTGCACTCCATTAGAGGGATTGAACTCCATCCCAATGTTGTGCAAAACCACTTCATTGAGAGCGTTCCATATGTGGTGCAATACAAGCAATATTTGAAGACAAATCTTCTTCAAGGGGGAGGGAATGATGCGCCCAAGACTTATCATGGACTTGAAGACAAGCATGGAGAGCATGGAAAGGATGTGCATGGGCTGCAAGGAAGCATGGAGATGCATGAAGATTATGGAGATATTGATAAGCATGTTCCAAGCACCAAAAAAAGATGCTATTCGATTCATTGAAGATGCCTATTAGTCCGATGACAAGAGCAAGAATTAAGAGATTCAAGGATGCACTCATGGGCCTTGTTTGAACTCATCTTCAAGACTTGAAGACCATTCAAGTTCAATTGAAGAGCTTTGATGATGATTTGAGCAAGAAAACACCAATCAATTACAAGTTCATCACTTTGCTTGCTATTGATTCTAAATGGCCGGATTGACATCATGGCATGAGCCAATTAGCATTAGTTTGCTTTGTTTGGGCTTAATTCTATCTTAGACTAGCTTATTTTTAAGTTTGGATGTTATTTGGTTGGGCCTTGTTTGACTAAGTCCAATCCTTGTTTAATTATGCTTTTATTTCCTTTTCCTAGTTGGGCTTGGACTAGTTTTTCCCTAGCCCTTATGTTTGGACGAAAATTAGGGATTTATTTTAGGATTTTGGTTGACCCTATCACTATATAAGGCCACTAATATCTCTTGAAGTTGAGTTGATTAATAAAGTTGAGGTTTATACACCCAAATTGATTATCTTAGCTTCATTGTTCTTGTTTGAGCAAACTTAGGATTCTTCAATCTTGTAGAGTCCTAGCAAACAATTAGGTTGTGATTGCTTAATTGTTTGTGAATCTTGTGATCTTAGGTGTTCAATTGCAGGTCTAATTGAAGGCTTAAGGGAAACGAACGAAGAGATCAAGCTTAGTGAAGATCATCGGTTTTACTCATCCAGGAGAGTTGGTGCTTCAAGTCGACTTTGGTGGATATTCAAAGGGTAGATTTGAATCTAACACAACTAGATTCGTATCAATCATCAATCCTAAAATTCGGCGAGCATCCTTTTCAGCAAATAAATCTAAAACTACATCATATTTCTTTGATTTATTGTCAACATCCATTAACGCAAATACTTGCATATTTGGCATATTAGATTCCACTTGAGGGGAAGGACAAAAAGAGGGTGCATTATCAATCCACCTATCCCTCCAAAGATCCAAATCTCCCGAGCCTACTCTATATCTAGACCCATCAAGAATTACCTGACGCCCTGCCATCAAACTTCTCCATAAGAAGGAAGGATTATAGTCAATCTTCGCTTGCAAAAAACCACCCCTTGGATAATATTTTACCCGAAGTAATCGGGCACATAGGGTGTGTGGATAACGAATCAACCTCCATCACTGTTTCACTAGTAAAGCCAAATTGAAAGCTTCAATATCACGAAAGCCCAAGCCCCCATTCAGCTTTGAAACGCAGAGAGATTCCAGTTCTTCCAATGAATTTTCTGCTGACTAGAAGAATTTCCCCACCAAAATCTTGTAATCATAGCTTTTAATTCCTACAAGAATGATTTAGGAAAGAAGAAGACACTTATTCCAACTGTTAATACGCTTTTGGAGCCTATCCTTAAGTAATTGAAGCTCTCGTTTCTTCAATCTACCAATCATTATGGGAAACCCCAAATATTAATCTCTGTCCAAAACACGCTGTACTCCCATAAAATTCATTACCTCACTTTGCACCGACAACGGAGTATTGGTGTTAAACATAATCAAAGATTTCTCAATATTAATTTTTTGCCCTGAAGCTTCCTCAAACGTATTCAGCAAAGAAACTACTTCCTCACATTCCTTCTTCGAAGCTCTCAAAAATAAAACAGTATCATCAGCAAAGAAAAGATGAGTAACTTTTGGAGCTGATCATGATATCGATACGCCATGTAAACGACCCTAATCACTTGCGGATGAAATCAATCTCGAAAAACCCTCCATACACAGGAGAAACAAATAAGGAGAAAGTGGATGTTCTTGTCGAATTCCACGAGAAGGCCTAAACATCTTGCCCCGCTTGTCATTAACTAGCACTGAATACGATACAGAGGTAACGCACTGCATAACCAGAGATATCCATCTAGATGGGAAACCCTCCACTCCCATAGACTCCTCCAAGAAAGCCCATTCAACACAATCATAGGCTTTACTAAAGTCCAATTTTAATGCCATATGACATTGACGCTTATTTCTCTTGTTCCGCATGAAATGAATTGTTTCAAAAGCTACCATAGCGTTATCATAGATCATTTGTTTGGGTACGAAGGCATTTGAGTCTCACCAATAATATCTGGTAGAATATCCTTCAGCCTGTTCGTAAACGCTTTCGAAACAATTTTGAAAATTACATTACAAAGCTAATTGGACGAAAATCTTTGGCAGTATTAGGGGAAACAACTTCCGAAATCCAGGCAATATTAGTGTGATTAATATTATTCAACAAAGGTACACCTTTATTAAGAAAATCAATCACATCATTACCCACTACATGCCAGCATTTTTGGAAAAAAGTTGGTGACATACCATCCGGGCTAGGTGCTTTCGACCCCGACATCTGGAAAGCAGCAAGCTTGATTTCCTTTGATTTCCTTGGAGATGCCAAAGATGCCATTTGATCCATTGAAGATGCCATTAGGTCCGATGACTAGAGCAAGAGCTAAGAAGTTCAAAGATGCATTAACAAGCCTTGTACGAACTCATCTTGAAGATTTGAAGACCTTTGATGATGTTTTAAGCAAGAATATTCCAATCGATTCCAAACTTTTTACAATTGATTCTAGGAATATTCCAACCGATTCCAAGTTATGCACATTGTTTACAATCTATGAGCATATGGGCTAGATTGTGTAGGCTTTATTCTATCTTAGATTAGCTATTTAATTAGTTTACATGACATTGGTTGGGTCTTGTTTGACTAAGTCCAATCCTTGTTTAATTATGCTTTGTTATTTACTTTTCCTAGTAGGACAAGGATTAGGCTCTTTCCTTGTTCTTTCCTTTATGTAATGCCGACTATAAGGCTTAGGATTAGGGGAGGGGCGTCGACCCTATCACTATATAAAGGGACCAACCCCCTCTTGTAAACACAAGTTAAGTTTATCAAATAAAGTTCAGCTTTATTCACCCAATTGATTATCTTAGCTTCATTGTTCTAGTTTGAGCATACTTAGGGTTCTTCAATCTTGTAGAGTCCTAGCAAACAATTAGGTAGCGATTACTTGGTTGCTTGTGAATCTTGTGATCTTAAGTTAACAATTGCAGATCTAATTGAAGACTTAAGGCCGATGAAAGAGGAGGATTAGCCTTGTGAAGGTCATCGACATACTCATCTAGAAGTTGAAGAAGTTCAAGTCGATCTTGAAGGATTTTCAAGGATAGGTTTGAATCTAAAACCCCTAGATTCGTATCAATAAGGAAAGAAATAACCAATTTTGTTGAGGGCGACTCCATGAATGGCTAGAAATGACAATGTCATCTTTGTTGCCGTGAGAGGTTGATGCAATGGATGCTTTCGGCATTCTTGATTAGCATGGCTCTCATCTTGCCTTTGGAAAGTGTCCTCATGTTGGCAAATCTTCTTGTCCTCCAAAAAGAATTGATTCATGTTGATCTCCTCAAAGTAGTAAAACTCAAGAAGCTTGTTGATCCCCAAGAAATTCAAATTTACATGTTCCAAAAATTAGTCATCAACAAGACTCAACACACTTATGTCTTTCAACTGAGGATATCCAAGTTGCTCATTGTCTGGTGGCTGGTCTTCTGGCTTGGCAAGGCTGGGAGGAGATGGTGGAGGGATGTCCATCTTGATATCTTCTTGCGATGCTTCTGATTCTTCTTGCTCAATCTCGAGGACGTCCTTTGGTAGAGAAGGGATGTGGGTTTGCATGGCTCATCATTGTCTTCTTTGAAGAAAAATTGAAAGGAGTCTTGCAAATCAAGTTCATATGGTTCCAAATCATTAATTGTTTCGCTTGACACTCTTTTTAATTTCTTCACGATTGGCTCTTTATGTCTTTATGTAGTCTCTACCAAATCAACTGGCTTCCATTGTTCCTTGGGAACTTCTTGAATTGCAGCAATTAAAGGAATATTTACCTCCCTCTTTTGAAGTGAATCAGATTGGCTTTCTTCACTGCATGTCTTCCTTTGTGATGCAAACCTTTGAGGAAACAGTGGTGGACCGTAAATGGTCTCCATCTTTTTCATCCCTTCGAATCTTGATTTTCCTCGCAGGAAGCTGAGAGTTTGGCAAGGAAATCGAATGTTGCTTTGTGATGTCGCTCCTTCATACTACTAATCGATCTTTGGTAAAGTTGATTCTCCTCGCTTCTGACTGAAATCTCCTCGTTGCTTGGCACTTGCACATTGGGTACAGCAACGGGCGGTGGCATCGTAGGAACAGGTGCAGATGGCAGTCATATTGAAAGAGGAGACGGATCAGCAGGTGACTCCATCTCTCGTGCACTCCACTGTCGATCTTCTTCAATAGAATTGACTCCATATCCTTGAGTCGAATTCAAGGGTGGTTGTGACAAAGTGTGTAGTGGTTGAGTTGCTCCCTGATTTGAGATCATACACCGTACTAGATTGGTCAAGGCTTCTTATTGATTGGCTAGATTGACAAGTTTTGAATTGAATTCTTTGGCAATCTCCATTGTGAATGATCTCATAATCTCCATCACCTCATTGCAAGACACCCCTTGTTTAGGCTTTGATGTCTCATTCAGCATGCTGAACTGGTAGATATTTTCTGTCATGGTGTTGAGTAGTTTCCTTGCTTCTTCAGGTGTTTTGAGTGTAAAACTACCTCCAATTGCCGCATCGATATATGTCCGATCTTCATAGACGACTCCATCGTAAAAATTCTGGATCAAAAGTGCTTCACTCAAGTTGTGGTAGGGACAACTTGCACAGATCTTGTTGTATCTCTCCCAGTATTGGTGTCACTTCTCGTCAAGTAACTGTTGACAACTAGTGATTCTTTTTCTGGCATCAGCACAGTTTGCCTCTAGAAAGTACTTGTTCAAAAATACTGTATCCAGTCCCTTCCAAGAAGTTATGAATTTTGATGGCAGACTTATGAACCGGCTCTTTGCTTTTCCTTCCAATGTTAAAGGAAACGTTCTAAGCTTTGCTTGCTCTTCAGGCATCCCAGTGATTGCAGCACATTTGATGAAGAAACTTTGTAAGTGTTCATGAGGATTTTCATGAGATTCTCCATGAAAAATTGGCAACATGTTGATCACTCCTGAATTCAGTTTGTATGACATATCCAAAGCTGGATAATCAATGCAGAGGGACGGCACTTCACAATTGAAATTTAGCTCCCTTAACGTACGTGATTGCTCCATTGGATCTTTTTCTAGAAACACAAAAACTCAAAAGAAAAATTAGTTGTAAAAGTTCTTAAACAAAAATAAAAATTAAAACAGAAAAGAGAAATTTTTTTTTATAACGCAAAAATAATTTTTTTTTTTTTAGAAAAAACACAAAAAAGAAAATTCTAGAGAGAATTTAATCTTGGATCTATTCCTTACTTCCCCGGCAACGGCGCCAAAATTTATGATCGGTCGTCAGCAATCATAAAAATAATCCCCACAAAAACCTAACTAAGTAGATAAGGCAAGTAGGGGTCAAATCCCACAGAAAAGGGGAATAGACTTTTCCAAAGATCAATCCTCTCTAAGAATTACTTAAAAACAGGGGATTAAAAATACTAATTAGAAAGGAAGCAATTAAACTAAAATAAAACAAGTAAATTAAATCTAAAACTATAGCAAATTAAGAAAGTAGACAATAATTAAAAAGGCATACTTCTCCTCCAATGGTGGAAATCAATCAAATTAACTATGAATCCTTGATTTAAAAGATGAATTTAATATTTTATTCTCGATGACAACTGGTCTAAAGACATCTCGTAAGAAATCTCTAACATGTATATTAGATAAAAGGTCTCTTTTCCAGCTTAATTTATCCCTTTTATTCATAACAACCAATTTTCTTATGAGGGCTTAGAAGTTGCTAAGAACAAAGCATTAAGAACAATTTTCACACATGCATAACAAATATAACCAAACCCATAGTTTTTCAACCATAAGGTTTACCAATCCCATTAGATGTTTCTTAGACTGACTCCAATTTGTTACTAATAATCAAACTTGAGGTTTTAGCTCGTAAGCTTGATTTAACTATAGATCCATCCAATTACATCAATAATGGCCATATATATCAATAATTATCAAGTTCATAAAATTAGAACAGAGATCAATAAACTATCTATCAAGAACAAACATCAAATTATAAGCACAGAAATCTCACCATAATCAATTGATTTTAGATTCACCAAAGGATAAGAAGTATTAAGGGTTTAGCTACTCATGGATTTGGGAAAATCCATGAGACGCATAAGAAAACTTACAAAACTTGAAGGTTGAAATCCTCCTTGCAAAATCCTAGAGTTGCCGCACCTCTCTATGCAAAGAGAGGGTACGGCACCCTTAGCCTAAAACTAGAGAAAAACAAAACTAAGAAAGGTAGAAGAAGAGAATTATGATAGATTGTTTTCTAGGGTTACATAAGGTGGGTATTTATAGTGCAAAATAACTTAAAGACTCCTATTATGCTTAGGATAGGACTCTAGGACGTTCTATGCTCTAACTTGGTCTCCAAGTTGGATTAAAAGTCTTACTAGAGCAAAATCCAAGTGAAAATAGGATCCTGAAAAATTCTGGAATCATGCAGAAATTTTGACAGCAATTTCAGGCTTGAAGATGGCAGAACTGGCTTTGGACTTAGAAGGAAAGTTGTAGATCTCGGAGTTAGCTTTCCAACGGCTACTCACGGGCCTAAAACGGATATCTGAGCAGAAAGTTATGGTCTTTTTACTGAGACTGCGCTGAATCCTAATCCAAATAGGACTAGTATCGGAATATTGCGGGATTTGGATATTTCCTTGGGCTTGTGCGGCACAAATTGGGATTTTAACTCCAATTGTGGGCTTATATGGGTTGCATATTATCCCATATAAAATATCCAAAATTCCAAGGCTTCCGGGCTTCTTCATGGCTTATCTTCAATTCTTTGCAATTAAGCTCCAATCTTCAATTCTTGCTTCTTGAAATAATTCTTCAATGGTCTTCAATTCTTCAAATTATCTTCAATAAATCTTCAAACACAAACTTCGAATCTCCAAATCTTCACTCCAAATTGCTAAGTCCATATTTGTGTAAAAAGTCATCAATTTAGCTCCAAAAATAGTGAAAAACAACAAGTTTCCACTTTTCCTCTCTTCAATACCTAAAAACACAAATACTTATATTATAAAATAAGGTTAAATTCCACATAAAAATACCAAAAAGCATAGGAAAATGATCATAATAATAGGGTTAATTTTGACTCGATCAATGACGCAGTAAATAATTTATGATTGGAGAAATTCCAAATTCTAGTCAAAGAAGGATTCACAAGTGTGGTTTCGATAGAAAAATCATATCTTTTGATCCAGAACTCAAAAAAATGCATATAATATACCGTTGAAAAGTTGACTTCAAGCTATATAACTTTTCTTTTGACCTAGAGAGCTAATTTTGATGGGAAGAATGTCGATTTTTCCCTTGAAGTTTCTGGACAGATTTGATCAACTATCCTAATTGACTTGGGAATTGCTCGACCGACTTGGACTTTGCTTGGACGGAAATTGCAGCTCTAAATTGATGATGTGGAACATTCTAATTGGCTATTCAAGATGCTAATTAATGAAGATCTACTTCAACCAATCAAAACTCATTACTTGGAGACAAAGTTGATGTTATTCCTAGTTGAATTAGGACTAGAAATTTGATGTCTATCTTGCCTTTTATGCCGCCTCATCTAAGGGTTGTCATAAGGTTAGGATGTGTCTTAGGTTTGCTTATAAATACGTAAGATTATCTTAGGATTTTCCATAATTACAGAACACATGAATTGAAGCAAGTCGATTAAGGAGAATTCTCTCCCCTTGTGTTGACTTCTTTAGGGTTCTTACCCTTGTCAATATCTTAGGTTTGTAAGTATGTCTCTCATGATTGCTTCAATCATGAGTGAGTAGTTCTCTTTAATACTTTTCCCCTTTGAACCCTTGAGTTATGAATTAATTATTTTACACCTATGGTGAGATCTTGTGCTTTAATTCTATATCAATTGATTGATGAATTGATGCTAATCTATCATGCTTATATCGACTTGTTGATATATGTATGATTAGCTGGATTTGATTTGATGAATTGATCCTTTTGATAAACAAGTTTTCATACTTAACCCTGATTTAATTGTCTAGGTTTTGTTGGTCAATTAATTAGGAGTGCACGCCTAAGAAGTTAATCAATTGAATCTCTGCTAGATTAGATTTAGTGAATAGCTAGTAATTGAATCTAATTGAGAGTAGCAAGATTTGATATATCAATGAATAACTAGTAATTGAAGTATTGAATTGGGTTAAGATTGTTCTTAAGTTGTGATGAATAACTAGTAATCATTAACTTATGTTTGGTATATCTATTGATCTTAACGCTTTATTGATTGCTTTGATTGGTGAATAACTAGTAGCTAATTTTGGTAATTGATAAAAGATGTTTGATTAGGAATAACTAGTACTAATCTAATTTATAATTGATTATAGATTAGGATGAAGAAGAATAACTAGTATTCTGATTCCTTGCCAAAGACATGTTTATGGTGCTTACAAATTGATATGTTTTGATCTATGATCCATGGTGTTTATAATTAATTTGTTCTTAAGTGGGGATAAGTGGGGAAGTATTGCCTTTATTTTATTGTTTTCTATTTAATTGCTTCCGTGACAACCTTATTGCTTTCTTTATAATCTGTTGCTTTTAATCTGTTTTCTTTCTTAGTTGTCTTGTAACAGTTAATTCAGAGTGAGTCTTCTCTGTGGGATCTGATGCACCCAAGGCTTATCATGGAAGGAATGATGCGCCAAGGACTTATTATGGACTTGAAGACAAGCATGGAGAGCATGGAAAGGATGATCAAGGGTTGCAAAGAAGCGTGGACAAGCTTAAAGGAGAGAATGGAATCGCAATTCACATTCAAATTAGCATGTTTAGTCTTTTCTTTAACCTTAAAGTCCGATTCCAACCTAGCAAATTCATCCATCACTTTTATTTGATCTTTTAAAGCTTCTTGAGGTGATAAAGGAATCAAAGTAATCGGACGCTTACCACACATAAAGGAATACTTATTTGTTTCACCATCATGATGGACCTTGTTGTCATATTGCCATGGTCGACCAAGTAGGACATGGCATGCTTGCATTGGTAGCACATCACATAGCACCTTGTCATCATACCTGCCCAAAGAAAAAGACTTGTTTGTTAACCTTAATCTCCTCTCTATCATTAAACCATCCTAAACTATAGGGTTTAGGGTGTTTAGTGGTAGGTAACGCTAACTCCTTCACTAAGTACATGCTAGCTATGTTGGTACAACTCCCTCCATCTATGATCACACTACTAGGCTTCCCATTAGCATACATCCTAGTATGAAACAAATTCTCCCTTTGATTGTGCACATCTCCTTTAACATAGGCACTTAAAGCTCTTCTTGCAACTAAGTTCAAGAGTGCCGATGTTGAACCATCATCATCATCCTCATCATCATAAGCTAGTCCCCTCTCATCGCCTCCATCACCACTAGATCCTAGTGCTAACTCTTCATCCTCACTTACGATTTCGTCTTGCTCATTAAAGTACAAGTTCTTGTTAACACAATCCTTAGCATAGTGCCCAAATCCTTGACACTTGAAGCACTTAACATAATTCTTAGAAGATGAACCCGATGAAGACTTTAGAATCGGTTTTAGGGGTAGCTCCCTTTTGCGCCAACTCCTTGGATGATTTCTCATCTTTCTTAATTGGAGTTTTCCATGAGCTTGATGATGATGCAAAGCTCTTCTTATTCCTCTTTACTTGGCTTTCGGCCTTCAAAGCATGTTGAAGCAATTCCTCAACTTATAGTGTTGTTGCATCTCCACAATATCATGAATTTCTCTATTCAACCCCGCCAAAAACCTTGCGATTGTGGCTTGTGGAGCTTCATCAACTTCGGCCCTAGACATCAACAACATCATCTCGGAGTAGTATTCATCAACACTCCTTGTTCCTTGCCTCAAAGATTGCAATTCTTGGTATAGACCATTAGTATAAAAGCTTGGAACAAACATCTTACTCATAAAGCTCTTAAGTCCTAACCAAGTATCAATAGGTCTTTCCAAATTTCTTCTTCTTGCTTGCACTAGTTGATTCCACCAATTTAAAGCATTCTCCGTAGATTCAAGAGTAGCAATTTGCACCTTCTTTGGCTCGGCATGAGGGTGATAATCAAAGTACATATCCAATTTTGATTCCCACTCCAAATAATCGGATGGTGACCCTCTCCCATTGAATTTAGGGATTTTGTATTTGATGTTGTCTTTAGGCTCTTCTCTATCTCTTTCAACTCCCCTCCTAGGCCGCATGTTCTCATTGATTGCTTGACCTCCAAGCTCTTGTTGCCTCAATCTTTCCATTGGATCCATCCGAGGAACAACTTGTCTTGGTTGAGGTTGAACTCTTTCATTGTTAGGTGCGACATTAGCTCTTTGTTGAGGTGGTTGAGCTTGTTGATTTTGGCCATCCTTTACTTGTTGGACATCATCGGCCAACGCATCGAATTTAGTATCCATATTGTCCAAACATTGCATTAGGGCTTGCAACATAGTAGCCACATTGGCTTGATCTTGTTCTCCTTCCATAGTACCTACAAAAAGAACAAAAATTAGTAGTAAAAATCCTCACAAGTGTGTGTGTGATTATACCTTTGACTTGTGCTCTCCTGTTTGTACTCAATTCCTATGGATTGGCGATCCACTACTCTCTTGATGATCTCACAAGATTATGCCTTTCACTAGCTTTCAATAGGCCTAATAAGAGCAACTCCTAGAGACCCCTTTCTTCTCGTGACCTACTTGAGGAACAAACAATTAGTAGCAAAATTTTTGTAAATCAAAGGAAAGTGATCTTAAACCAAAACCAAACCACTTATGCAGGTCTTGATGTCGAAATCCTTCTCCAAACTTGCTGCACAAAAACTCAACTCAAGCACAAATAAAAACAATCAAATCGATTAGTGAAAACCCTAGTACCACTTGATCCAATTTTGTACCACTTGTCTCCAATAGGGTTTCAAACCTGAAATTCTTCAAATCAAATCACAATTCACAGCAAAAGCAACCCAAGAATCTCAATTACACAATCAATTAGGGCTAATTGCAACAAATTGAATCAATTGCACAATGAAAACCCTAATTCCCAAAATTCCCAAACTAAAACCCTAGTTAATGTCGAAAATCGATAACACCACATATTTTTTTGATTTTCTTTCAGTATTTTTCCCAGAAATATCACATTAAAAGAAGTCTAAATCTCAAATTTCAAAGCTTTCCGACTTCAAACGAACCCAGAACAAAAATCACAAGTTTCTGGTCGAAATTTTTTTTATTTGCTTTTTTTTTTTTTTTGATATTTTTCGATATAACTACTAGTTATAAGGAACTCAAATCTGAAATTTCAAAGCAAAAAGATGTAAGATGAATCGGCTATGAATTTTCAAAGTTGCTGATTTTTTTTAATTTTCAAGAAGGTGGTGCGATATGAGTGTGGGTGAATTTTGATGGATGAAAACTTGATGAATAATGAATAGAAAGATAGATTTACCAATTGAAGATGATAAACCTATGCTCTGATTACCAATTGATACGAATCTAGTTCCAAATCGGTTCAAATCTACCTTTGAGACCTGCCAAAGATCAACTTGAATCACCAAATCTTCTAGACTTGTATGTCGACAATCTTCACTAGATAAATCCTCCTTCGTTCGTCGCCTTAGATGAATAATTAGACCTGCAATTATCAACCTAAGATCACAAGATTCAGAAACAACTAAGCAATCACAACCTAATTGTTTGCTAGGACTCTACAAGATTGAAGAACCCTAAGTTTGCTCAAACTAGAACAATGAAGCTAAGATAATCAATTTGGGAAAATAATCCTCAACTTTATTAATCAACTCAACTTCTACTTTTACAAGAGATACTGATGGCCTTATATAGTGATAAGGTCAACCAAAATCCTAAACTAAATCCTAATTTTCGTCCAAATATAAGGGCTAGGGAAAAACTAGTCCAAACCCAACTAGGAAAAGGAAATAAAGACATAATTAAACAAGGATTGGACTTAGTCAACCAAGGCCCAATCCAAATAAGATCCAAATTTAAAAATAAGCTAATCTAAGATAGAATTAAGCCCAAACAAAGATAACTAATGATAATGGGCTCATGCCATGATGTCAATCCGGCCATCTAGAATCAATAGCAAGAAAAGTGATGAACTTGTAATTGATTTGTAATTTCTTGCCCAAATCATCACCAAAGCTCTTCAATTGAACTTCAATGGTCTTCAAGTCTTCAAGATGAGTTCGAACAAGGCCCATGAGTGAATCCTTGAATCTCTTGACTCTTGCTCTTGTCATCGGACCTAATAGCATCTTCAAAGGATCAAATGGCATCTTAATGGCATCTTCTTGGTGAATTGCGATTCCATTCTCTCCTTTAAGCTTGTCCACGCTTCTTTGCAGCCCTTGATCATCCTTTCCATGCTCTCCATGCTTGTCTTCAAGTCCATAATAAGTCATTGGCGCATCATTCCTTCTATGATAAGCCTTGGGCGCATCAGGATCGACCCTGACTTGCCCTATCTACCTGTTAGAGAGAGTTTGTTAAGTTTTTCTTTTATAATTGTTTGACGACAGCGATCAGCAATCCACTTGTTGTAGTACATTTTAAATAGCCGCAGCACTAGGTTGTGAAGAAGAAAAATTATTTTTGAAATAATTATTAAAAATTCCTTCAACTTTAGTCGGGTCCTTACAAATCGAACCCACCTCATCTTCAATGCAATTAATCTTCTTTCTTCGTTTTCACAATGAAGCCACTGCATGGAAAAATTTTGTATTCTATCACCTTCCCGCAACCACTGCACTTCTGATCATTGCCTCCATAACAATTCTTCCTGGTGTAATAATCTCTCAAGATCCAATTTACAGGTATCAAGAGTAGTTTGGTTACCCAATTTTCCTTTACTAAAAAGAATCTCATATTCCTTCTTCTTTTTGTTAATATTCCTTTGAAGATTACCAAACTGTGATTTATTCCAATCCTCCAAAGAAGTCCCACACTCAGCAATCTTCTTCATAATATCTAAGTCACCCTTCGGCCATGCATTTTTAATAGTAAAATCGAAATATGCATGGGCTGTCCACATTTGTTCAAACTTAAAAAATCTTCTCCTCCTTTCCCTTATGAATTACTTATCCGAAATAGTAATTAATAAAGGTAAGTGATCTGACTTTTTAGCAATGAGATGTTTCTCAATCGAAAAACCAAACGTATTCCACCATTCGGGGTTCGCAAAACTCCGGTCTAGTTTTTCAAAAACATACTCCCCATGTACCATACGAGACCAAGTCATTTTCGATCCCAAAACAGGTAATTTCTTTAAACTCACATTCATCAATTACCTCATTAAACAAATTCATTTGTCTCATGGGCCTTAAAACACCCTCCTCTTTCTCCAAATTAGAAGTTAACTCGTTGAAATCCCCAGCACAAAGACAGGGCAAAGAAGATTGATTACGCAGAGAGCAAAGCAAAATCCAAGATTCGTGCCTCCTAGAAGTTTCATGCCGACCATAAAAGCCGGTGAACCTTCACTTCAAGGAAACAGACGAACCCACGGAAACATCAATGTGCCAAAACGAGTAAGACAAAAGGGAAATACATTCATTTGCCATCCATTACAGAGCAAGGCCACCTGACCGTCCATTACTACTAACAACAATCAAAGCCTAAACGATACCTAATCCAATCCATTTGGTTACTACTATGCTTAGTTTCCAAAGAAAAACAAAACGGGGTTTATTACATTTAATTAAATCTGCTAAATGACGAACTGACCGAGCCACCCCAAGGCCTCGGCAGTTCCAGACGAAACAATTCATGGAGCTCGATAGAGGTGGCTTTTGTCCACCCCCGCCGCTTCATCATCAACATCAAACGCACCTGCTTCCCCATCAAGAGCCGTAACATGATCCTTTAGAACAGAACTCCCTTGATCAGTCACTTCCATGTCATTCTCCCTGGACCGCTTAACCAAGCCACCATGAGAAGAAAACCTTTGAACATAAGACCCATTCGATCTTTTGGAGCCAACTCTAATCGGCTGCTCATAGCACAACAAATCCATAGAATATTTTTTGGATACCCAAGCTGTCTTCTTCCACTTCCTAACCCTCCTGTGAGTTGAAAAATCAGCCCCAACAGCAAATCCATAGAATATCTTCCTGACCCTTCTTCCACTTCTTCCACTTCCACTTCATATACCCTTCAGTGTTTGATTCCGCAACAGCCAAGTGACTATTAATAGACTTCTCGTTGTAATGCAAAAATACAGTGCCCTTCTCCTTGTTCAGCCCACCTTTCTGTACCAAGCCCAATTCAGTTGTGTTCACTTGGTTTGAGCCTAAATCTGCTGGCCCAACACCAGGAATGAGCCCATCAGACTTGAAGTTGGCCCTACCAACAATTGAAGGGGAGAAAGAAGCCGAATTAACCCCAACAGATTTAACACAAGCAGGAAAAGAAGATTCACATGAACCTTCTGCATTTGTTTGGCCTTGATTCTTGGTTTGATTAACTGCCTCGAAACGTGCGGCATAAGAAGCTCCACAATGACACGCGCTTGCCACCTCAAACCGCTGAACATCCTCCTCATGCCAATCCTGCAAACCCGGAACTCTCTCAACTGCTCCACCCTCCATCTTCGAAATTATCTCGTAAGACACGTCATCATAGGCCAAGGCATGTGCCACCCTCTTACCACGGAGGAGCATGCTATCCAAATGGTGGCGAAACGGACCCCAATGCTAGATGCAAACTTCGCCGGCACCGATTGACTACCATTCCCATGAACTCCTCTACTCCCCGTTCTCGGCCTAAGAACAAGCGAAACCGAAGCTCTCCCCATCCGGAAACCATTCACCGCCCCATCAGGCTTGTTAAAATCAGTAAAATGAAGTCTCCGCTTTTAGCCTAGCTGAATATTTCCTTAGCGCAAAGCCCTGATTCTTCCTCATAGTAATGGCTAATAGGCAGTCACCTTGATGATCTAATAAACCACAAATATAACAGAAATCCGACAAGCGATAGTACCTGAATTCCACTGCCAAGTCCCCATCTGGTATAGAAACCACTGTACCATCCATCAAGGGTGCCAAGATATTCACCTGAACTCTTACTCGGGAAAAAACAACCCCAATTATCATCAAAGTCCAACACTGGGCCAATAGCTTCTCCCACAACAGATCCCACTTTTTCATTCATCAAACGATATGGAAGACCAACGATACGCACCCAAAACGGACACCTCTAAATTGGACAGTCTCCGGCTCCTAAACCCATCGTATTCAATAAGGACTTATTGAAAGCCCAAGGCTGTGTCGCAACGTGTGGGTCCGAACGGGGGTACCGAGCCCTACCACTGAACGGCTTAAAAAGAAGTACTAAGGGGAGTCGTCACTAATCTTTTTTTAACCTAGATGTGATTAGCCACCTATCAGATTATTAAGTCTAATGTTAACCTAAGCTTGACGAAGGTAACACTAAACCTAATAAACGGTCTTCCAACCAGAATCCTCAAGGTTCGGGAGTCGGGTACGCATAGGGAAGGATTAGCACCCCCACGACGCCCGTCAAAAGACAGCATTGACTAGTCTAGACTTAACTGTGGGTTTCCATATTTGGTTGTTTTTTATCTTTAATATTCATGCCATTTGACTCTTTTATACTAACTAAATTACTAACTAACATATTCTTCTCTCCTTTTTATTAACTATTATTTTTTTACTAATTATCCTCTTCTTACTGATTACCATTTTTACTTTTACCATTTTTCTTACTTTTTTACTTAATACTATTTTTGTTTAATACCATCTCTTACTGGATACCATTTTTGACCCTTTTACTTAACACCATTTTTAATTAATACCATTCTTTACTCCTTTACTTAATACCAATTTTTACTCTACTCCATTTTTTGACCTTCTTACTCAATACCATATTTCACTTGATACCATTTTTGACCTTCTTACTGATTACTTCTTACTGATTACTTTTATCTGATTACTTTTTTACTACTCTTTGCCATTTTTACTTTTTACTGATTACTCTTTACTGATTACTTTTACCTTTTTACTGATTACTCTTAGCTTACTTTTTACCATATGACTCTTTACTAATTGCTCTTTACTCCTTAGCGTTTTTCTTTGCTGATTACTCTTTACTGATTAGTACTGATTACCATTACTTTTTACCATTTTACTCTTTAGTTTGCAAATTACTTCTTTTACTCTTAACTATTATATTTCTCTAATTACCTCTCTTACTTTGACTCTCAATTACCAATTTTACTGATTAATCCCTTCTTAATTATTAATTTACTGATTAGTCCTTTTTACTTCCTTTCTTAATTACTGATTAATCTTTTTACTTCCTTTTTTAATTACTGATTACTCTTTTACTCTCTCCCTTAAGTATCAATTTACTGATTAATCCATTGATCCTTAATTACTGATTTACTGATTTCTATTTCTACCTTGACTCTTGATTATCAATTTTACTGATTATTCTTACTTTGACTCTTAATTATCAATTTTACTGATTACTATTACTTTGACTCTTAATTATCAATTTTACTGATTACTATTATTTTGGCTCTTAATTATCAATTTTACTGATTACTATTACTTTGACTCTTAATTTTGTTGGGATACTAGACTTTTAGTGCATGGATGCATATGATGCATGTTTTTCCCAGTTAAGTGCATTTTTACCAAATAATTATACGAGAAACACCATTTGAGGACCCGCCACTCATACTGGCTAAAACCCCCATCTGGATGCTCCAAGCCTAGGAAATCCAAATTGAGATTGACAAAAATTGTCAAAGTCCCAATTGATCGTTCCATCATCGGGTCCAATTTATTATTCTCAGATGACAAGGTGTAATAATAAGTAAAATAAATATGGATGCATATGTACTCTACTACTCCCTATATTCAAAATTATTTCATTAAAGCCCAACCTTAAAACTAGAATATACAAATTCAAGCCCAAGTTTAATAACATATTTGGCATAAAACAGGCACGAATAAAACAAGTGAAGCCCAATAGGATATTAGTATCTAAAATGCTCACAAAGAAGAAACAAAGTCTAAAATAGACCAAAAGCTAGGGCCCGACTAAACCCAACCCTATGGCTCAAATACCCAAATTACTAAGTCGCATGTACCAAGTACCATTTACCATGTTTTAAACCTACCAATTAGCTCACTTAAATTATTCCACCAAATTATCTACCTTTTATTTGATTCCATTAATTTTGATTTATCATGAATCCATTATTATGTTATTATGCTAATCTATTATTAATTTATATGCTCTAATTTCTCCCAACTTTATTATCAAAATTTATCAAATCTCAATACCTATTACCAAAGACCCAATTTTTATTATTAGAATTACTAAGACTTTCCATTAGTTATCTACGGGTCCAATTTCCTTATTGAAATTATGAAGATCCGACATTTACCACCTAAAAATCTAATTTTTGTTATCCAAACCACTAAGATTATACTTTTATTCCACAAGACTCAATTTTAATTAATAAAACTGTCAAGACTCATCCTTTATTGCCTAAAAACTAGCTTTCATCGTCAAAGATCAAATTTTTAGGCTAAAGACTTGATTTTTATTGTCAAGACTACACTTTTATTAGTCATATTTACCCTAATCTAATTGTATGAGACTAAGAATGAACAAACATGCCCAATATTACAAGAATTAATAAAGAAAGAATCAAGCCCAAATTAGACAAACCCAGCCCGCATAGTATTATCAATGAGTAAAAAAAATGAAGTTCATGATTTAAAATAGCCAATAAATCCGAACCTTCCTTCCTTCTTCACTTGTCGAATTCCCCTTCTCTCTCCGCTGCTTCTCCAACCCTAACAGGCTAAGGCGCTGCAACTCCGATTCCCCAAATCCCAACTTACCAACGCCGCCTCTCTCACCGTTACAGGCACCCTAAACGGACTCCTATCAACCCCAAAGCTCGAACCTTTCTCTTCGAAAACAGAAATCTCGACTCTCAATCCTCTGGAAGATAATAAAAAGACATGAATCGGAAGACACAAACGAAAAAGGTATTATCTTTTTCCTAACTTGAGTATATTTTCTGTTTTTGTAGCAATTTCGACCCAGAAACCCAGACCTTTTAGAAGAACCCTAGTTTTTTCACTAAAACCCTAGAACAGAGATTTCTTTTCCGAAAATTGTGCCTCCTCCCTTCTTGCTGCCCCCTCCAAATGTCGCTTATAAAGCCCTTTTAATCCCCTGTTATGACCATTGATTTCGTTGTTCATCTAAGGGTCCCAAACATTTGGCTCCATTTCACCTATTTACCCCCCTCTTTTCTATTTCAGGTTATTCCTTAGATATATGGTGAATCAGCAGGGCAAATAGGTATATTTTCCCCTTTTGTCTGCTTGTTCATGTACGGTTTTAGCTTCTCTATTTCATTTGCTGTTCACGTGAATATTCAATTTTGGCTGGGGTTATTAAGGTTGCTGACGTAAGCCTCTCTTTTTTGTCTGCGAGATGCTGATGTGGTCAAGGTAATCCAATTGGAAGATGCCAAGTTGGCAGGTACCCGGCATATATCCTACTGAAAATTCTACCTCATCTTTTGAAGTCAAAAATCTCCCTTGTTCTGATGAGGTGGCTAAAAAGGGGTTCGTTCTTTGCTCCTTGTAGGCCAATGAGGCTTTGGCAAGTAAGCAGGGGTAGTTCTCTGTCTTCTTTATGCCTTATTTGCTTCTCAATGATCCATTTTTTCTGCTAAGTGTTGTTTTGAAATGAATGAATGCCACTCTATTATGATGAATGTTGTATTGTGATACACCTTGCCTATTTCGAATTTTCTTTTGGCTATGGCATGCTTATTTATTGAGCTTAAAAGTGTATACTGCCTTCTCGGTGCTCATATGTTCTTGATGTATGAATTTTCTTTTCACTATATTGATGTAGTTCGTGCTTGATGGAAGCCTGGTTATGGTTATGCAATGCCGTGAACTAAATTGAATGTTTGGCCACTTTGAAAGTATGAATGCAGTGTGTATATTTGAGTATGAGTGTTGTTCTATTTTGGGATTTTCTTGTATGAAAGTGAATGGTGGAGCTGCATATATGTTCTTGCAAGATAGTTTTGAATGGTAGGAAACAAGGGTATGATACAATATGCTGGAACTACACCTAGCATCAAGATAAATGCAATGTTGATCTGATGAACTATAAATCTATATTTGACTCAATATGCCACTGTTACTTAAATTTCTTATTGCCACAGACTAAACATGAATCGGCAGAACATTAAAATGTATGTCAAATGGTAAGTTTCACATAATGCATGAATGTATCTAAATGGCGTTCTCTTTGTTGCTTTATCCTTTCTTATTGGAGCCTTGCTGAATTTGGGATGAATGCATATTGCCTTGCACTTGCTTTACTGTTGTTATTATTTGAGGAAACGACCTATTTAGATGCCACGATTGGATGCTAAAATTTCGAGCCCCTTCATTGCTTGATTGCTTTGACTACCCTTGTTTTATTCTAAACAGGCTATGTATTTGAATATGCAAGCAGGGGACAAGATTGGGTTCTAGTAAGGTTTGGAGAAAGGGAAAACGAGGGTTTAATGGCTCATGTACTTATGCTGTATTTTCATTAGAATAAAAAGAAATGCAAAAAGTGGAAACAAAATCCCCTAGCCCTATCCCCTATAGCGTTTCTTTTGTAATGCACTAACTAGTTACCAGAATATAAACTAACTATTTCTTTTGCTATTATTTAACTATTGTGTAATGTGATCAAGAAAAGGGAAATGGGCCCCAACCAATGGTGGCCCAAAGGGAATGGGTCAAAAAATTTGACCTATAACTTATCCAAAGAAATAAATTACAAGCCTGAAAATTGAAAATCAATGAAAAGAAGCAATTTGGGGAATCCTGTTAAGAGTAACTCAAAAGGGAAAATAAGCTTAAGAAGAAAAGTGAGACCTTGAAAAGGAGATTAAGACTAATAACAAAGACGTGGAGGAAAGGGAGTAAAACCTTTTGCACAATGGTGATCATAATTGGGAAACTTGGGCATTTGGACAATAAGGAAGGAATTAAGCCCAATAAGACAAACCCAAAACGTATTGGCAAAGCCCAAAATAAACGAGCCAATTTAAAGAAAACAAAGCTCAAATGAACTAGTTCAGAATAATTCTTTTTTCAAAGTTCATTTTCTCCCCCCTTTTTATTATTTATTATTTATTGTCTTTTTTGCATGCACTCAAATAAAAGGTAATATTAATGTAAAATGTTGATTAGCAAAATAAGTCCTAATAATATACTAAATTGTTGAAAATGACCTAATGAATTTGAAGATGACCCAAATGACCCTAAATGCAAATTAAGAGACAACTTATTCTAATTCAAAGGATATGGGTCAAAAATGAGTGTCTACAGGCTCTGACACCGGAACTCTATCCTTCTCCAATTTTTCTTCAAACTGGAAAACAAACAAAGCATCTCCCACTTCTTTCACCTGTAAATCCGAATTCAGCCGCCATGCTTGGAACATGACATTTCGTAACCCCTCAATATTTGGCTTCCTTTTGGAGAAGCTCTTACCAAGCAAGCAGAAACAATCAAGCGATCCATCAGGCTTTTCAATCCATTCCTGAGCAATAATAACTGTTCTCTGCTCACTCTCCTGGATTGATATTTTTGAACAAAGATTTGACAAGGTAGTACCTGCCATAATTGAACCCCACAAAACAAGAACAACTGAGGAAGGTAGGAGGCGAACGAATAAAAGAGATTGAATAAATCACCACCAGTACCACCAATACCAGAATGAGGAAATAGATATAGGCCATCGACAGAATTTCCTAACGATAAAAAAGAAAATTTGAACTTGCCACCCCACAACCTTGGCAGTGTAAAAAACCCTAGACCCTAATCCAAAGATAGAATCAAATATTCGAAAGAGATTATGACAATCTGGAAAATAAATCCAAATTAACCAAGAAACCTTGTACCAATGACAAGAAGAGGCCCTCACAATCCTAGAACGGATAGAACTCTCATCACGAGAGAGAAGAAAAACACCAAGAGAAATCCCCATTTGGATTTGGCTGATACCTAATTGATTTGCTTTAATATTTAGGCAACCTTAGGCAAAATGCTCAATTTGGGGGCCAAACGTTTGCCGTGATGCTCGATTTGGGGCCAAACATTTCAATTGCACCAAAAAAGGGCTAAACCTTTTCGGACCTGCTCAATGTTGGGCTTTCTTGGATGGAGCATGAACGGAAAACAGAGTGTGCGATACACGCGCGTCAAGTATCCAACGTGGCATCTCCAATAATTTGACGTGTCTTTTCCTTTATTTTTTTTTCCTTTTTTCTTTTTTCTTTTATCTTTATTTTATCTTTTTCCTTTTATCTTTTTATCTTTCTTTTTCTATTATTTCTTCTTCCTTCCCCTTACGACTTTCTTTTTCTCCTTCACAAATTTGCAGCCACCGATTCCGCCATTGTTGTCTTACCCATGACGATGCTAGTGGCGATTCGAATTTTCTTCATCCCTCTTTCCTCTTTCAAGCAGAGTCACAAAGAAAACTCTCCTAAATTTAGCATGAAATCCGATTTTAAACCACCAGCTTCAAGTCTCAGATCTGGCGAATTCGATTATTAGATGACCCTCAAAATCAACCATGTTTCTCCACTTATCACTTTTTCACAGTTTGATTTAGCCAAAAATGCTCTGAACCGTTCCAAAAGTATGAACCTAACTTTATTAACAAAAGATTTCTATTCCAAATTAATTTATTCTTTTAAAGTCTTTTTAGTTTTTACTCTTTCTCACAACAACTTTCCCTCTCAAAAGTCCTTGCAGAGCTTCTGTTCCAAGAGGACTTCAACACGTCAATAGCCTCGGTGTTAGATTCCAGGAACTCTGAGAGTGGGGAACTTTGTTTTTGGTCTTGGGTCCTTTCTTCTTGCTTCTCTTCTTCTTCAACAATGGAAGTCTTTTTTTTTTCAGTCATCGTGGGCAAAGACTCTGCTTTGGCATGCAATTGGGAAAATTTCCCAATCATTAAACTGGTCGCGTGCTCTCTCTGCCTCGCCTCATTTCGATTAGCGATCTTCTGATTCCAAAGCCAGAAACTATATGCATTTTGGCGAGACATGGGAAAGGCTCCTTGTTGTGAAAAAGTTGGATTGGAGAAAGTGAGATGGACTACAAAAGAAAACCAGCTTTTGACCAAGTATATTTTAGAAAATGGTAAAGGTTCATGGAGATCACTGCACAATAATGCAGGTAAAAGGAAAAAGAAAACTTAATTCTTCTTTTTCTTTCTTAAATTTGTTTCTGGGAATGTGAGTCTTGTTTCTATTTTTTTCCCATTTTTAATTGATCTGATAATAATGTTTGACTCTGTTCTGTTTGAGCTTTGGTTTCTAAATTCCTGATTTTGTTTATGGTGTTTGGCATTTGAAGGATTATCATTTATCAAGATGTGGGAAGAGTTGCAGACTTCAGTGGATTATGGTTATTAGCCATTTTCGATTTCATTCTGATTTCAGACAATTTATTTCTATAAAGGATTTAAAAAAAGAATTCTAAAAATCCACGTCATTTGGTCTTTTAGCCATGTGTCACGCCTTTTAGCCACGTGTCACTCTCACTCTCCCTTGATAGCGCGTGTTGTGCACTGCCCTAACATCGTCAAAAAAAGCCCAACATTGAGCAGGTCCCAAAAACGTTTGGCCCTTTTTTGGTGCAATTAAAACGTTTGGCCCCATCGAGGGCTAAATGTTCAAATCAGAATATAATGTTTGCCCTGATGTTCAATTCAGGATGAAACGTTACAAAACTGTCATTTGAGGATATAACGTTATCTAACTACATCAATTTAGGATAAATTTGGTTGTGTGAGGAACACGCGCCTTAGATCACGTTAAGGCTGGAAGCCTTACACAGGTGGTTTTTTTTTTTTGGCCAGCTGGCTTCCAATTTATTAATTTTAATAGTTGAGTTTTTATTTTTTTAAAAAAATAAAGGAATTGAATTTTAAAAAATATGATAAACATGTTAAAAAAACAAAAAGGATTATTTTTTTTAATTTTAAAAATATGATAAACACGTAAAAATCAAAAAAGATTAACTTTTTTAACAAATTAAGATAACTTAGATAAATATATATTATTTTTCAGAATTTATAAAAGAGAAACCCTAAATTAAATTTCTCAGTCTCTCTCCTCCCCACGTTCTTCCTTCAACCACCGATTCTCATTCTTCATTCTTCCTTCAACCACCGATTCCCATCCTCTATAGCAACAACCAAAAACCAATTGGCCAAGAATCTTCTTTGAATGGCCGGTAAATTTTTTTGTTTTCAATATAGAAACGCTAAATCAAAATTTCTTTCACCGATTAGTACTCCCGATGACGACAGCCACCGCAGCGGCCAATCTTCCACCTTCTTCCCCCGCTACTGCCAAGGCTCTTTCAGCAGATTCATGGACACCTCAACCACATCGTAGAGCCAATGGGGAGCGGCTTTTGAGACTGGATTGATTCAAAGCTTCTTCAGACTTTGAAGAATAGATTTGTTGCTACGTATTTAATTTCTATTTGCTGATTTCCTTTGCTCATTCATTTCTTTTTTCTTTTTTTCCCTGTGATCAAAATTTATGTTAGTCTTTGGATTAGAATTTGCGGCAATCAAATATGTTAATATTCTTCTCTCTGTCCCATTTTTTTGCTGGAATTTGATATGTGCTATTTTTAGTTGGCTTTAGATTCATTTAAAGGTTTTAGATTTGACTTTGGGATGAAGAAATAATGGAATTTGGATTGTGTTCAAATTTAAAAATCTTCGTTGATTGTGGCTGTTGTTCATGTGAATCTGGAAATTTGCTTGTGATTAATCGGTTTTGGTTGGGTGGGAAATTGGTAATTCTCTTTGTTAATTACTGGTGATTAATCGGTTTGGAGTGGATGGGATTTGTTATTTTTTTGTTAATAACTTTTTTATTTATTACATTTTAATTTAAATATATAAAATGTAAAATGTAAAACCTGGGACAGACACGTTGGCAAATATATGACACGTGGTATCCATATTTTGAGTTAATAGCACGTTAAGAGCACGTTTTTAAATATATCCTGAATTGAAATGAAACGATAACGTTATATTCTTAAATGACAGTTTTGTAACGTTGCATCCTGAATTGAACATCAGGGCAAACGTTATATCATGAATTGAACATTTAACCCAAATCGTTTGGCCCCAAAATTGAGCATTTCACCGGCAACCTTACAAACAACTTAAACTATATTTATTTATTTACATAAATCTACATAAGCAAAGCAAGTACCATAAATGAACTTACATAAACAATGTAAACGTAAAATGAAAATTAAATAAGTAAACATATTTAGGGCCGAAATGGGCTGCCCTTCATCACTTCTTTAATAGCCCAATTACTCTATTGCCAAAAAAAAAATAATAATAATAATAGCCCAGGCCGACCTCAAGCAATTTTGATTGGAACCTCTTGTTCTTAACCTGTCGCAGCCACCGCTACTAATCTCTTCTCCGGCAACGCAAACTGTCGCAATTTTCTGCTCCGGACTAAAGCCTCCTCCCTTCGTCTTCAATGAAGTGAGTATATATTATCTTCCTTTTTTCATTTGAACTTATCTTGCTTTTCTTCTTTGTGTTTCTTCAAGACTCGGTATCTATTTTGACTTGTTTTCTAAGATCTCGAAGATTTATTTTTTTATTTTTATTTTTTTTTAATTTTCTTCCTTCACTCTGCTGGAAAGATTAGGCATTTATTGTGTATCCGTGGATTTTTAATTCTAAACACAAGGAGTTTGCAAATGATATTTATCTGCCAATTCTCTTGTTTATTTCTAATGTTGCTCTTTTGTAATAGATTTGCATTGCGTTTTGTTGAATGGAAGCGGCAGGGAATCCCAAAATGGTGAAAGCTCAGCTGCTGTGGTTTTTGGGCATAGCCACAACCATAAAGCTGCTACTAATCCCATCTTACCACAGTACGGACTTTGAAGTCCATCGCCACTGGCTCGCCATTACCAACTCTCTTCCTCTAAGCCAATGGTACTCCGATGAAACCAGTCAATGGACCCTTGATTACCCTCCCTTCTTCGCCTACTTTGAACGCTTCCTCTCTGTATTTGCTCGTCTTGTCGATCCCCAGATCGTTGATCTTCATCATGGCCTCAATTACAAAGCCAATTCCGCCATTTATTTCCAGAGGATATCAGTCATTGTCTCGGATTTGTTCCTTTTCTATGGTGTCTACAGATTAACTTCAAATTTGGCTTCTTCGAAGCAAAATTTGGTTTGGGTATTGGTGCTTTGGTCTCCAGGGCTCATGATTGTGGACCATATGCATTTTCAGTACAATGGATTTTTGTTTGGGTGGTTGTTGCTGTCGATTTCGTTTTTAGCACAAAAGAGAGATTTGATGGGTGGGTTTTTGTTTGCGGTATTGTTGTGTTTTAAGCATTTGTTTGCAGTGGCCGCTCCTGTTTATTTTGTTTACTTATTGAGGCATTACTGCTGGGGTGGGCTTGTTAGGGGTTTTGTTCGGCTTTCAGTTATGGGTGCTGTTGTTGTAGCAGTTTTTGCAGCAGCATATGGGCCATTTGTTTATCATGGACAGGTAATTCTTCCTTTAGTTTGCTTTTATGGTTTCCTTTTGAAAGTGCAGTGAGATTCTGCTTTACCATATTGTGGGTATGATCTTTGATTTGCCTTCATGTTTTCCCATTAAAAAGTGCAGTGATCTGCTTTCACAATAAAATTATTTTCATCTCTGCTTGGCTTGCCTTACGTAAATGAATGTATGAGTAGTTGTGCACTAAACTTGTGAAATGTTATAGGCATGAGTTGCCTTTTTTCTGCTTTTATTTTAGTAATTGCATTTGAATTCTGGCATTTCCATTAAGCTTAAGTATTGGAAAGATTTTGTCATCAGAACTGATAGCTGAGCTTCACTACTTTTGACTTATGGACATGTTGCCTTTGTGACATGAGAAGCTTATAGTGCTGTAGTTTTTCTTTTTAAACCATTAACCCTCCATCTATTCCTGATGCCTTGGTTCGCCTTGCTCCCTCCTTTTCTGATTCACTCAGAAGGGCTTACTTTTAGCAGATTTTCTGGTTTTGCTTCGTCATGCCTAATGGTGATTAAGTAAAGCCGTGAATTACCATGTCAGATTATACATTTCTTTTATTAAAGTATACAACAAAAACCTTGCAGATACAACAAGTCATCCGCCGCATGTTTCCTTTTGGCAGGGGACTCTGCCATGCATACTGGGCTCCAAACTTTTGGGTTTTCTATATCATGTTAGATAAGGGGATTGCTTTCTTGCTGAGGAAGTTTGGGTTCAATATCCCTGTACCTGCAGCTTCATTCACTGGTGGACTAGTTGGTGATACATCACCATTCTGTATACTACCTCAGGTACGGTTATGTAGTAAATATTGTGTGAATTTTAATGGGATTGAGGGTGACCGGTAGATCTGAAAGAATAGAATCTCCTTGATTTACAAACTCAATCATGTCAGCTCTAGCATTTTATGGTGTTGGTTATGAGTTTGATGGATAGACAAGAAGGATGCTTGTTGATGTTTAACATTTGATGAGATGCCATCTTCCTTTTGTCTATGTTAAATGTATTGACTAATTTTTGTTATACTTTATCGCAATGAAATGGCAGATAACTCCCGTGACAACCTTCATTATGGTCCTGCTTGCCTTATCTCCTTGTCTTATTAAAGCTTGGAGGGATCCTAGACCGCTGATGATTGCTAGACTAGTTGCCTATGCCTACACATGTGGTTTTTTATTTGGGTGGCATGTTCATGAGAAAGCATCACTACACTTTGTCATCCCTCTTGCTGTTGTTGCTGTGGAAAGTTTGGAGGATGCAAAGCATTACTTCTTGCTGTCTGTAGGTAATAGCTTTTCTTGTATCAGTTATCTCTCGTTGTTAATTATTGAAACTTGCACAGGTATTAGACTTATAGAGGTGCCTTGCAATTAAGGGTTTAGTTTTTGTGCTACTCCTGTTGTTACCTTGGATGAATAAATATGCTTCTGTTATTTCCATTGCTACCCAGTTCACTGTAGTTATCATATTGCTTTTCGCTCACGTTTATGGAGAAACATGCCATTATGCTTGAATATTTCATGCCAACTTCAATTTGATACCTGAAGTTCAATTATGTAGGGCTGCTCAAAAGTATATGCAGAATATCACCTATTAGCATGAAAGACTGACGTAAATATTAATATTCATTCCCCATGCAGTGTCTTGCTACTCTCTGTTTCCCCTTCTATATGAAGCCCAAGAATATCCAATAAAAGTGTTGTTGCTGCTGCTACACTCTATCCTAATGTGGTTCTGTTTTTCTGCACAATTCTCCAACAATATCGCAACAAAGGTCACTTTACAGGCTGATAAGAAGACCAGTCAATCTCTCGTCAAAAAAAAGAAGGCCAGTCAATCTGAACTGAAGGGAAGTTCACGAACCACTGCAGAGAAAGGAGGGTTTGTACTTGGTTGGGTTGCAAAAAGTTACCTGTTTGGTATTTTGGTCGTTGAGATATGGGGTCGGTTCTTTCATCCTTATCTTCTTGGTGATAAGTTTCCCTTTGTACCACTTATGTTGATGTCAGAATACTGTGCATTAGGGATTTCATACTCCTGGATTTGGCAACTTAAACAGATCTTGCTATTGTCGCCTTGACATGTGCTCCATTGGATTCTACTTTTCTTTTTCTTTTGCAAAGAAGTTTTTGGGTTTCTGCTACTTGCTATTGAAGATTTTATACAATTCATCTAATAATATAATATACTATTTGACAATATTATGGGACTTGGGCAATAAATTGTTCAGTTGAACAGAGTGAGGGCTTAAATAGATAGATTTAAAGGGTAAAATTTAACGACCCCTTAGGTTTAGTTTACTTTACTTAAAATACATGTTATTTTGCTTTTTCTATATATTTCTTCATAAATCAGACGGGAAGAACTGGGATTAGACTCTGAAAGAGTCAAGATGGATGCCCGTTAGTATTCATTATTTTATCATAATAACGTTGCAACTCTGTTCCCCTCGTATCCTTCTGTCCTCTAAGAGATCATTAAAATCATCATTAAAAAAGAATGTAAAAACCAAAAGAGAGACGGAAAAGCCCAAGACATTAGACATTGCTTGAGAGGAACAGAACGTGACATGAAGGATAGATACTTGGACATACTAACTTCCCCTACTGTTCAAATTTCTTCTTGTTAAATTGAAAATTCCAATACCCCCTTTCCTAATAATAGGAACAAAACCACTAGTATGTACAAACCAATGTTCCAAGACGAACAAAAACTAAAAAAATCTTTAGCACTAGTTGGCAACAGTATGAAGGCAGGAAGACTGATGCATGAATAATAAAAGAAAATTCATCTTTATAGATGAACTGAACAAAGATGGATGGCCAAAAACATAGAAGATGAACAAAGGTGTTCAATATACCATGTAAAGTTTAGTTGCAATAAAGACAGCAAAATCTATAAAATACTTTTGCAGATCTTAGAAGCGACTCGTAATCATCAAACACTTGACAGCTCACCTTCTCAATTTATTTTTTAGTTCATAGTCTACATCTTTTAGCAATTAGCTCCATGTACAATCAATAATGCTAGATGCATTGCCTACCTCATGACTCATGAGGAAGAAGATGGATGATTATTTATAAACTTGTGCTACCATAAAACTGAACCAAGGCAGAATACAAAGAGGAAGCTGCATGATCTCTCATCAATCAGCTAACCTTATACAACATCATATCATATGTTGACAACCAAACCATGGTTGATTTTTTAAGTTCTGAAAGTCTACACTTATTGTTCATTATGTAATTAAATGCAAAATACTTAGGATACTGATACTTTTCCATATTTAATAATAAGTATAATATATGCTCAATGAGAGTTAAAAATTGGGATAAAGACCAAATGATGGATTTTCAGACAATAAGCTTCTATTTCAATTGATAATACAAAAAATAAACTCATTTAAATACTGGCCAATCAAAGGACAAGATAGAATCTTCTGTCCAGGCCCTCATTTCAAAATCAAACAATTTCCTTGGAGATGATGCTCTCGTCTCTTGCTATTCTTTCCTAAATTTAATTTATATATCAGGAGAAGAATCAGAGGAAGAAGCTGACCTGCCCAGCCCATATGTTGTTCCTTTCCATTCTATTCTGGCTATGACCTTGTGCTTCTATCACGCAAAGTTGACCGCCTTTTTTGTTGCGATTTTCGGTGGACATTTCTAGAACCATGTGGTGGACTTTCACCTTTAACATTGCCACTATGAGATTTGAAGTCCGCATTGGTCCTTGTATTTGTTCTTCTTCTACTAACTCCACCACCACCAGTTTCAGGAGCTTTCAAGTTCACATTTGTCCTCTTATTTGTTCTTCTTCTGCTGACTGCTGCAACAGTTTCATGGCCGCCCTGATACCCATCATCTTCATCATTACTATCAGCATCTGAATCTGAACTAGACAAGTCATTCGAATCTGAACTAGACAAGTCATTCTCCTCCTCACTATCATCAGCAGCAGCACCACCACCACCTTCTTCCTTTTCTTGATTGCTTCCACTAGGAATGGAAATATCTTTACCATTCTCTCTAACAGTAGTGTGCATAAGATGAATATATCGATTCCTAATAACCATCAATGGATTACTCTCTGTCAACAACCCCCTTTTGTAGGCCTCCTTCAAAACCACAGTATAAGTTGTATTCTTACTTGATATGTAAAAAATGTATGGGTGGTGAAGCACAACTCTCTTGAACCTTGACCTTATGCCCAAGTACTCCCCCAAACACAATACATCATCCCTCGCCGCCTTTTTCGCAACAAAGAGGTTCAGAATCTCATGCAAGACAGCAGCAGCCCACTTGTCAGATTCATCACTTTTTGGTAAAAGATGAACAGCATTCTCATATGGTGAAACATAAGGCAATTTCTGCCAATCATCCCACCACTTTTTGAGCTTCTTATCCATCTCAAACCCCTTGGAAAACTTGACAGGAAATGCAATAGGCATCCCCTTCGAAAACCTTGATTCTGTCTCCTCCATGGCCTTCTTTTCCAAAACTGAAACTGCCAGCTTATCACTCCAACACACCAACTCCAGCTGACCAGAGTCCTCCGCCCCAACAAGGCGAAAATAATCTGGAAAATTGGGTACAAGAGTTTTCAAGTAATTTTGCGGAAGACCCAGATCCCATTTCAGTAAATCAAGAATCCCAATTGGTATTTTGTTCATTTTTGAAATCATCAGCAGTTTCAGAAGCCTGTCAGCTACCAGTTGCTTGTAAGAATCACTCTGGTAAACCAAATGCTCTTCGGCATCAATGTCAAGCACTTCTGGAGTCAGCTTGATATGGGGGTGGATTCCAATTCCGCCGGGGAGGAACTCCTGGAAGACTGATGGATATTTGCGGATGAATTCTATGGGGCGGCAAGGGATCTTTAGGGAGTCTCTATGTTGGGAGATTATAGTGATGGGGAGGGACTTGGAAGGTTCCGATTTGATGAGGTTCTTAACGCCTAGAAGCGACCGAAGGTTCTTTTCTCGCTCCACTGCATGGTCTAGGCCGCGGTCTCTGACGAATTTGTTGGCGGCGGCGCCGTCCATGAAGGTTCTGCATCCGGAGAAGCTGCGGCTGCGTATAACGTGTTTTTGGAACCTCATCGGCGGCGTTGAACAAAAGGAGATGGTGAGCAAGGGTTTTGGGTGGGTTTTAGAAAATTTCAAGTTTCAAGAAATAAATTCCCAATTTTATAAAAAAAAAATGAAATAAATTCCCAAAAAAGGTGACCGGTAAATCAAAAAATCAAAGGCGATGGTTGGCGGGTC
>AWWV01015252.1:0-16476 GCA_001974805.1 Corchorus capsularis
GAAACTTGAAACCCTACCTCCTTAAAAGCCCAAGCCGTCCTCCCTTTCCCTTTTCTTCTTCTTCTAACCCGTAGCTTCTTCTCTCTCCTCGGCGCCACTAACCACCACGGCGCTGCTAATCCTTGCCACCGTTGATGACGCCACCAACAAGCCCCGAAACCACACAAGAAAACTTCCTTTTTGTTTAAAAAAACTGAATCCCTAAAATGATTTGACCCAAGATAAAACAACCCTAGACTAAACCGAACCCTCAACCAATGAAGAAAAAGAAAGCAAATTGGAGACTACAAGATTCGGGGGAAAGCAGAGGCAAGGAGGTCTCGAGAGATTCCCCATTCAAACGGTACTCAACTCCCAAAAGAAAAAGCCCGAAAGGTACCCACTTTTCCTAGCTTTTGTATTTTTTTCTAATTTTTTGTATTTTTTTTCCAAATAAATTTCCTATGAACCCTAATTTTCAAGAACTGAAACCTCTAGATCTCCAAATTTTCGCCTCCCTTTTGTGCGTTTTTTTTTCTATTTTCAGAGGAAGCCCCAAAAAAATGATGAACCCCAAGAACCCTAGCTACCCTCCTCCCTTTTCGAAGAATGTGCCCCCCTGAATTAAAGAAAATGAGGCTTTTATATTAGGAACCAATTTGATCCCTGCCGCAGATCAATTTTTATCCAATGGTTCCTCTAATTTTCTGAATTTTGACTCTCTTTTTGTTTTAATTTTCCCTTGTCCTATTTGAGAGCAGGTAAAGTTTGATGGATCACGTGTGGCTTCAAAATGAGCTGGCTCGGCCACTTCCCCATTTATTTCCCTGTCTTTTGTCTTTATTGACAGGTGAGCAACCTCTCTGTTTTATTTATTTTTTTGTTCATGTTTGCTTCTATTTGCTCCTCATGTGAATTCCTTCTTTCCTTGGTATACACGTGCTGACTTGTACCAATCGGGGAGCGTCAATTGTTTCAAGGGCCAATTAATTGCCACCGCAAGGTAAATTCTTTGCTTCCTGCAGTTTCTTTTGTTTCTACCTTATTCTGCAATTTTAATGCTCATGTATAAAAACCTGAATGTGGAATTTTCTAAATGTTGGAGTGTTCTAATTTGCGCAATGCTATTGGAAACTAATATGTAATGTAAGAATACTTGCAAAGGTGACCCTACTAATGTAAATGCTTGCTTAAAGTTCAAAAATGCTAGCTAAAATGTCAGGTACATATTAACATGTTATATGCTATTAACTAATGAGCTATCTGTGCAATGTATGACATTAATGCTAAAATGCTATGTACTGTAACATTAAATAGAATAAATTAGGTTTAAGAACAAATTAGAGGCCTGATAACTGGAATTTGTTGCTGTAATTTTGATTAGAGGTTGCTTTTAGGCAATGTGATTGCATTGGTGATTGGTGATCTGGTACCACTGTTTTGTATGTGTCACTGCTGGAAAAGGATGCATGCATCTTGCTGCTACTTTTTATTTAACTTAGAATGACTCTTCCCCTGATATGTTTGAAGGCATTGGTGCTTTGTGATGCTCTGTTTGATTTGTTGCCCTGTTTAAGCCTGCCTTATTCTCGGTTGAGACCACCACACTGCTTGCTCTTGTGCTTTATGATTCGAGTGCTGCTTTGAGAATGACTGCCACTGCTTTTGCCTTGCTAAATTACTAATGCAGTTGATTTCCCTTATTTACTGTCATTTGCATTGCTTGGTTCACTCTCCACATTTTCAATTGCCCTGAATCTGCTGAATTGGTCTTCTTTGTTCATTTGTGTGTGATCAACTTGCTGGATTTTATTCTTTTGAGATCCTCCCTTTTCTATGTTTGCCACCGTATAATAAGTTGAATGCCTGTGACCATGTTTTTTGCCCAGTTTGGACATTTGACGTACTGCCATGGGCTTGATTTGAATGCAGGATATTAGGAGGAAAGAAGAGAGTACTTCCGAAGGATTGACCGCCCAAGGCTGTACCTTTTTCATTTTTATTATAACCAAAGCCCTTCATGTAATGCAAGACAACTATGCAACTTTACTCATACTTCCCTCATTGAGATGTGTAGCAAACTGATGATAGCAATGGTCTTTGTACTTTGTAAGCTTGTAAATGTAAGGGAACATATTTATTATCGAATGGGAAAATAATTTAATTTTTTAGCAAAAAGACACACTCAATCAAAAGATAATTGACCAAGGCCCAAAGGCCAAATGGTCCCATGAAGCAAACTGGACCAAATGAGAGGAAATAGAAATTAGCCCAATTATACCAAGATAGAAAGAATTCGGTCCAAGAAGACACATCCTAAAATTAAATCTAAATAAATGAAGCCAATGAAGAGAAATATAAGGAGACAAAAAGGATCAAAAGATGAATTAAACAACAGTTCTTTTTAAATAAAGGATGATGTAAAGGTCAAAAGTGAAAGGTCTGAGAAATATGAGGGAATTAGAAGTGACATGGAGACTAATTAGTAAGTGCCAA
Source organism: Corchorus capsularis (assembly GCA_001974805.1). Taxonomy (NCBI): domain Eukaryota; kingdom Viridiplantae; phylum Streptophyta; class Magnoliopsida; order Malvales; family Malvaceae; genus Corchorus; species Corchorus capsularis. The sequence goes on from AWWV01015252.1 coordinate 2,476, forward strand.
AATGGGTGTCTACATATATAACACATTACCCAAATTTCCTTAACATAGGCATGTATGTAACCACTAGCTCCATGTGGTTAGCCATATGTCTTCATCCTTCCTCATTCTTCCATGTCATCTCGTCCAAATGGCTAGTTCATATCCACTAAGCTTCTTGTGAAGTTACACGACTTGTCAAGATGAAACTAAGTCATGTGGTGAACCATTAGGCATATGTGGGGAACTATGTATAGTCTTAAAGCTCCAAAACGTCTTCTCCATAGGCTTTAGATCATCAAATCCATGCTCTAAGTCCTTGGATTCCTAAGCAGCTCCATTTAGCTCATTATTTAGCCATAATGCACTTTTCTTCCAAAATCATCTAATAAATTCAAAACGACATAATTAGCCTTATAATACAGACATATGAGACCAAATAACACCTAAAAGATAACAAAATGTATGAACTAATTTGGTCTCATTAGATACCCTGATGCGCCAAGGGCTTATCATGGACATGAAGAACACAATGGAGATCATGGCAAGGATGATCAAGGGCTGCAAGGAAGCATGGACAAGCTTAAAGGAGAGGATGGAATCGCAATTCACCAAAAAGATGCCATTTGATCCTTTGAAGATGCCTTTAGATCCGATGACTAGAGCAAGAGCTAAGAAGTTCAAAGATGCATTAACAGGCCTTGTTCGAGCTCATCTTGAAGACTTGAAGACCATTGAAGATGTTTGGAGCAAGAATATTCCATCGATTCTATGTCTATTACAATCGATTCTAAGAATATTCCAATCGATTCCAAGTTATGCACCTTACTTGAAATCGATGAATCTTAAGCCTTTCATTGTGTAATTCGGCCATATGGGCCTTAATTCTATCTTAGATTAGTTAATTACATAGTTTGGACCTTGTTTAGGGTTGTGCCTTGTCTAATTAAGTCCAATCCTTAGCTATTTTTTCTATTGGTTGTATTTTAGGATAGTTTCTAGATGATTCTATGTGTAAACCGTCCTTAGCCTTTCATTGAATGCTAGGTCGGTTTAGGAGGGTTCTAGAGGGGGTATTACATTATCTTTGTGCCTATATAAGGCCACCAATATCTTTTGTAAACATAAGTTAAGTTAAGTTGATTAAATAAAGTTGAGGTTATTCACCCAATTGATTATCTTAGCTTCATTGTTCTAATTTGAGCATACTTTAGGGTTCTTCAATCTTGTAGAGTCCTAGCAAACAATTAGGTCTTGTGAGCTTAATTGTTTGTGAATCTTGTGATCTTAGGTGTTCAATTGCAGGTCTAATTGAGGGTCTAAAGCCGGCGAACGAAGGACGTTTACTTAGTGAAGATTGTCGACATACAAGTATAGAAGTTTGGTGATTCAAGTTGATCTTTGGCGAGTCTCAAAGGTGGATTTGAGCCGAGAGTAACTAGATTCGTATCATACCCCCACACTTAGTTTCTTGCTAGTCCTTGAGCAGGACTAGAGAACAAGGAATATCCGATGAAAGTACCCGGAAGGTTCCTCTACTATACAATTTCTGCATTTTGGTCCCTCTACTATTTTTTTCTGCAAAATGGTCCCTCTACTATCAAAAGTGTTCCCCTACAGTCCCTGCCGTCACTAAGCTGTTAGTTACCAATCAAAACTTCTGATGTGGCGTTAACGCCGTCTTGTTTGCTAACGTGGCACCCACGTGTTGCCAACGTGTCATGACACATCATATGAAAGTTTAATTTAAAATTAATTTTTGAAAATTTTTATTTTTAAAATATAAAAAGGAAATATGAATTTTTTTTGACAAACACTAAATACACTTTTTTTCTTCCAATAAAAGATCAAACACCCTCTTTTTCATGAACAAGGAAGAACACTATGAATGTTCTTGCTTCAAAACCCAGCCACTACCTAACTCCACCATTAGCCACCAGGCTATCAACCTTCGTCGCCGTCGGAAAACAGCCAAGCCAAAAGCTAGCAAAACAATGCCCTTCCATGAGGATAAAAGTGAAGACCATTGCAGAAATCTGAGAGCCCCATAAACCACAAGACATGCCCAAGAGGAAAAACCTGATCCAAAAATAAGAATATCGTTTACTATATTACTTCTGTTAGAGGTCAAAATTGGGATAGGTCCAAGCCCAAAACACACCCACAAATCTCCTTGATCAGACAAAAAACAATCATATTTTTTGAGTCATTTTCTTATATTTTTGGATGAATTTATGCTATAATATGCTTTATTTTGTTAGTATTTGTGTTTTTAAGTCTTGAAGAGATGAAAAGTGAAAACATGCTAATTTTCACTATTTTTAGAGCTATTTTGATGATTTTTGACACAAATATGAGCAAAGCATTTTTGAGTGAAGATTTGGAGACTTGAAGTTCGTGATTGAAGATCAAATTGGAGCTAATTTGAAGACATGAAGATCATTGATGGAAGATTCCAAGGTGAAAGAACAAGGATCGAGCTCAATTGTGAAGAAATAAAGTGCCCAAACGCGTTGCCAACATTCAAATTCCCGCAATCTTTTCCTAGTTGGAGTAGGATTCTGCGCAGTCTCGGTAAAATTGCCATAACTTTTGACTCAGACCTCCAAACGATGCGCTCTAAAGTGCGTTGGAAAGAAAACTCTGAGATCTACAACTTTGCTGTTTTGCTTGAAGCCCAGTTCTGATGCGCCCAAGGCTTATCATGGAAGGAATGATGCGCCAAGGACTTATTATGGACTTGAAGACAAGCATGGAGAGCATGGAAAGGATGATCAAGGGCTGCAAGGAAGCGTGGACAAGCTTAAAGGAGAGGATGGAATCGCAATTCACCAAGAAGATGCCATTTGATCCTTTGAAGATGCCATGATGTCCGATGACAAGAGAAAGAGCTAAGAGATTCAAGGATGCACTCATGGGCCTTGTTCGAACTCATCTTGAAGACTTGAAGACCATTGAAGTTCAATTGAAGAGCTTTGGTGATGATTTGGGCAAGAAATTACAAATCAATTACAAGTTCATCACTTTGCTTGCTATTGATTCTAGATGGCCGGATTGACATCATAGCATGAGCCCATTATCATTAGTTATCTTTGTTTGGGCTTAATTCTATCTTAGATTAGCTTATTTTTAAGTTTGGATGTTATTTGGGTTGGGCCTTGGTTGACTAAGTCCAATCCTTGTTTAATTACGTCTTTATTTCCTTTTCCTAGTTGGGTTTAGACTAGTTTTTCCCTAGCCCTTATATTTGGACGAAAATTGGGATTTATTTTAGGATTTTGGTTCACCCTATCACTATATAAGGCCACCAATATCTCTTGTAAAAGTTGAAGTCAAGTTATCAATAAAGTTGAGAGGTTTACACACCCATATCGATTATTTGGCTTCTTTGTTCTAGTTTGAGCAAACTTAGGGTTCTTCAATCTTGTAGAGCACTAGCAAACAATTAGGTTGTGATTGCTTAATTGTTTGTGAATCTTGTGATCTTAGGTGTTCAACTGCAGGTCGACTTGGGGGTCTAAGGCCGACGAACGAAGGAAGATTTATCAAGTGAAGATTGTCGACACACTCATCTAGAAGTTTGGTGATTCAAGTTGATCTTAGGCGGGTCTCTAAGGTGGATTTGGACCGATATACAACTAGATTCGTATCAATTGGTATCAGAGCTTAGGTTTATCATCTTCAATCGGTAAATCTATCTTTCTATTCATCATTCATCAAGTTTTCATCCATCGATTTCATTCATACACTCATCGCACCACCCTTCTTGAAAATTCAATAAAATCAGCAACTTTGAAAATTCATAACCGATTCATCTTACATCTATTTGCTTTGAAATTTCAGATTTGAGTCCTTTATAACTAGTAGTTATATCGAAAAAAATAAAATAAAAATTTCGACCAGAAACTTGTGATTTTTGTTCTGGATTCGTTTGAGCTCGGAAAGCTTTGAAATTTGAGATCTAGACTTATTTTAGTGTGATCTTTCTGGGAAAAATACTGAAAAAAATCAAAAAAATCTGTGTTGTTATCAATCTTCGACATCAACTAGGGTTTTTGATTTGGGAATTAGGGTTTTTGTGCAATTAGTTCAATTTGTTGCAATTAACTCTAATTGTTTGTGTAATTGGATATCTTGGGTTGCTTTTGCTGTGAATTGTGCTTTAACTTGAAGAATTACAGGTTACAATACCTATTGGATACAAGTGGTACAAAATTGGAGATAAGTGGTACTAGGGTTTACTAATCGATTTGGTTGTTTAAATTGTGCTTGAATTGAGTTTTTTGTGCAGCAACTTTGGAGAAGGAATTCGACTTAAGGAGCCTGCATAAGTGGTTTGGTTTAGTTTAAGATCACTTTCCTTTGATTCACAATAATTTTGCTACTAATTGTTTGTTCCTCAAGTAGGTCACGAGAAGAAAGGAGTGCTCTAGGAGTTGCTCTTATTAGGCCTATTGAAAGCTAGAAAAAGGCATAATCTTGTGAGATCATCAAGAGAGTAGTGGATCGCCAATCCAGAGGAATTGAGTGCAAATACGAGAGCACAAGTCAAAGGTATAAACACACACACACACTTGTGAGGATTTTTACTACTAATCTTTGTTCTTTTTGTAGGTACAATGGGAGATAGACAAGAAGAACAAAATCAAGATGTAAACACAACTGCCTTGTTAAAATAAATACTTAAACAACTTGGCACCATGTGTATTAGTTTGGTTGATTGGAGAACTTTGAGAGCCTATGTGAAAGGAGATGTTCATAGGGAGAATTTGTTTCACACTAGGATGTATGCGAATGGGAAGCCTAGTAGTGTGATTATAGATGGGAAGAGTTGTAAAAACATAGTTAGTGATTATTTGGTGAAAGAGTTACAACTACCTACTTCTAATCATCCTAAACCCTATAGCTTAGGTTGTTTCAATGATAAAGAAGAAATTAGTGTTAACAAACAAGTTTTAGTTTCTCTTTCTTTGGGCAGGTACAAGGGAGATGTTTTATGTGATGTCTTACCCATGCAAGCATGCCATGTACTACTTGGTCGACCTTGGCAATTTGACAACAAAGTTCATCTTGATGGTGAGACCAATAAGTATACACTCATGTGTGGTAAGAAGCCTTTTACTTTAATTCCTTTATCACTTCAAGAAGCTTTAAAAGATCAAATTAAAGTGAGAGATGATTTTGCTAAATTGGATGCTGAATTTAGGACTAAAGAAAAGAGTAAATCTGAACCTAAAATTGATGCTTGTTTTGATGATAAAACAGCCTTAGTTGCAAAGAGTGTTTTAGATGTTGTTTGCGATGATACTAAACCTAATTTAAGTGTTGTTTGCAATGACACTAAATCTGTTTTAAGTGTTGTTTGTGATGATACTAAATCTGTTTTGGATGCTAATTGTAATGAAAACAAATCTGTTTTGGTTGATCATATCATTGAAAACAATTCTGTTTTGGATGGTCATAGCATTGAAAATAATTCTGTTTTGGGTGAAAAGAATGAGATTTCTAAGGAAGTTGTTAAAGAGTGTATGTTAGCTACTAAAAGTGAGATTAAGAGTGCTTTGCAAGAGAATTTTGTTTTGACCTTACCTTTATTTCGAAATACACTAATGGGTACTAACAACTTGGCTGGAGATATTTCAAGCAATATTGTGTTTCTTTTGAGTAATTTTGTAGGAATTGGAGTTGTTTTGATGCAAGGAGAGAAGCTCGTAGCTTACTTTTGTGAGAAAATTCCTAGTGGATTGCCATTCATTGGAAGGATTGAACTCCATCCCAATGTTGTGCAAAACCAATTCATGAGAGCTTTCCATATGTGGTGCAATACAAGCAAGATTTGAGGACAAATCTTCTTCAAGGGGGAGGGAATGATGCGCCCAAGGCTTATCATGGAAGGAATGATGCGCCAAGGACTTATTATGGACTTGAAGACAAGCATGGAGAGCATGGAAATGATGATCAAGGGCTCGTGCTATGATGTCAATCCGGCCATCTAGAATCAATAGCAAGCAAAGTGATGAACTTGTAATTGATTTGTAATTTCTTGCCCAAATCATCACCAAAGCTCTTCAATTGAACTTCAATGGTCTTCAAGTCTTCAAGATGAGTTCGAACAAGGCCCATGAGTGCATCCTTGAATCTCTTATCTCTTGTTGGGCTCATGCTATGATGTCAATCCGGCCATCTAGAATCAATAGCAAGCAAAGTGATGAACTTGTAATTGATTTGTAATTTCTTGCCCAAATCATCACCAAAGCTCTTCAATTGAACTTCAATGGTCTTCAAGTCTTCAAGATGAGTTCGAACAAGGCCCATGAGTGCACCCTTGAATCTCTTAGCTCTTACTCTTGTCATCGGACCTAATGGCATCTTCAAAGGATCAAATGGCCTCTTAATGGCATCGTCTTGGTGAATTGCGATTCCATCCTCTCCTTTAAGCTTGTCCACGCTTCCTTGCAGCCCTTGATCATCCTTTCCATGCTCTCCATGCTTGTCTTCAAGTCCATAATAAGTCCTTGGCGCATCATTCCTTCCATGATAAGCCTTGGGCGCATCAAGTTCTGCCATCTTCGATTCCGAAGTTGCCCTCGAAGTTTTTGCACAGTTCCAGTTGATCTTTAGCGGGTCTCAAAGGTGGATTTGAACCGATTGCAACTAGATTCGTATCAATAAGGCCCACCACGCTTCCGCTGCGCAAAATCAACCTCCTCAACTAAGAGCCAATGTCGCAAACAACAATGAAAGAGCTCAACCTCCACCACCTATACAAGTTGTTCCTAGATTGGATCCTATGGAGAGATTGAGGCAACAAGAGCTTGGAGGTCAAGCTTACAATGAAAACTTGCGGCCTAGGAGAGGTGTTGAAAGAGATGAGCCAAAGGACAACATCAAGTACAAGATCCCTAAATTCAATGGTAGAGGGTCACTTGCGGATTACTTGGAGTGGGAGTCTAAATTGGACATGTACTTTGATTATCACCCCTTTGCTGAACCTAAGAAGGTACAAATTGCCATCCTTGAGTTTGTGGAGAATGCTTTGAATTGGTGGAATCAATTGGTGCAATCAAGGAGGAGAAATTTGGAAAGGCCTATTGATACGAATCTAGTTGCAATCGGTTCAAATCCACCTTTGAGACCCGCCAAAGATCAACTTGAATCACCAAACTTCTAGACTTGTATGTCGACAATCTTCACTTAGTAAATCTTTTTCGTTCGTCGGCCTTAGATGAATAATTAGACCTGCAATTATCAACCTAAGATCACAAGATTCACAAACAATTAAGCAATCACAACCTAATTGTTTGCTAGAACTCTACAAGATTGAAGAACCCTAAAGTATGCTCAAACTAGAACAATGAAGCCAAGATAACCAATTTGGGTGTATAAACCTCAATTTTATTAATCAACTCAACTTATGTTTACAAGAGATATTGGTGCCCTTATATAGGCACAAGATAACGCAAATCCTACTCGAAAACCCCTCCCAAACCGACCTAGCATTGAATGCAAGGGTCAAGGGCGGTTTTAGCATAGAACAATCTAGAAACTATCCTAAAATACAACCAATAGGAAAATAACTAAGGATTGGACTTAATTAGACAAGGCCCAACCCTAAACAAGGTCCAAACTACATAATTAACTAATCTAAGATAGAATTAAGGCCCATATGGCCGAATTACACAATAAGAACCCTAATGATCATCGACTTCAAGTAAAGTGCATAACTTGGAATCGATTGGCATATTCCTAGAATCGATTGTAGTAGACATAGAATCGATTGGAATATTCTTGCTCCAAACATCTTCAAGGGTCTTCAAGTCTTCAAGATGAGTTCGAACAAGGCTTGTTAATGCAGCTTTCAACTTCTTAGTTCTTAGCTCTTGCTCTTGTCATCGGACCTAAAGGCATCTTTAATGGATCAAATGGCATCTTAGGCAACTCCTTGGTGCTTGAATCATCCTTTGCGCAAACCCTAGCATCTTCAAGATTGTCCTTGGTGCTTTGCCGCATATGCTCATCCTCTCCATGATCTTCATTGTCTCCATTGTGTTCTTCAAGACCATGATAAGACCTTGGCGCATCAAACCTTATATAATTTGATCAATTAATCAAGCACCACTCTAGAACAAAGAATGATTTTCGTGGACTTTATATAATTGATTATATTAATATCCTTATTCAATCAGTTAATCAAGCACCACTCTAAAGTCTAAAACAAAGAATGCCCGTAGCGCCAGCGAGAGCTAATATGACTTGTGTGTGTGTGTATGTGTGTGTGTGTGTGTGTGTGTGTATGTTATTCTGCGTTTCAGAAAATATATATATATATATATATATGTTAAAGTTAGAAAGGAAATTATCCTTTTATCCAGCTATAAGATGTACCACATTCACCCAAGAACAATATATTATATAAGATGCACCACATTCACCCAATGACAATATATTAAAATTGTGTAAAGCATTAAATGCTTAAGGATAAAAAGGGAAGAAAAAAAGTAAAATTCTCTAACGTCCATCCGATGGGAGAAATTATTAGGTGGGACGGACCCACGTCATTTATGGGACCAACCAATAATATGAAGACAACTCATCAATTTTCTAAAACTCCACCCCAAAAATATCTAAAATTTGGGACTTACCCTTTAAACATGATTTATTTTAAAAGGGGGCTAAACCTTGTGCTAAAATCATGCCTAAATTTAAGAAGGTCATTTGAAATGGCAAGATTCTATTGGTTAGCCTCATGGATGACGTGATGGATCCGTTCCAACCTAATAATTTCCATCCGCTAGAGGTCCTCTTGCAGTGAAAATAAAGTCGCTTCATATTGTCCATGTAGGACAATCTCACCACAATGTGATATTGCACCAAGCTACATGCTTCACGTTGAGAAGCCATTCATATTTATAGGCTAAAATAGAAAACGGTCACCTTGCCCCGCTGAGTAAAGGACTGAGGTCAACTAGGACTGTAAACGAACCGAACACGAACGAACATGAACAAGACTCAGGCTTGTTCGTTTATATTCTGTTTGTTCGAACTCGTTCGTGTTCGTTAAGATTTTTTGATGTGTTCGTTTGTTAAGAAGTTCGGATGTTCACGAACACATTCGTGAACAATGTCAATAAATTTTCTTTTAAAATTTTTATGTATTTATAATTTTTTTCTTTCTATTAATAATTTTCTTTTAAAAATTCCTTTAATTTATAATTATTTACTCATATAAGTTCAAAATTAAAATAAATAATAGATAAATAATAAGAAATAAACAATGAAAACATTATAAAAGTAAAAAATATATAATTATATATATATATATCTATACTATATTAAAAAGTACGTTCACTATAAAACTTTTGAATCGCCCATTATACCCTAAATTATCAAATATATTTTTAAAATGCCATTGTATAATTAATATTTTAATTCTTTTATAATATTCATTAATTGATATATTTTATAATCTTTTATTTTAGACAAACTCTTGACCAATTTTAATCTCAACCAACCTCTTCAACATTGATGTGATTACCTCTTCTTTAATGTCTAAATTTATGTTCTTTCATTACATCAATTAAAATTATAAATTAATTAATAATATAAGTATCCATAAAAATGAAAATAGAATTACAACCCTTATCGGTGAGATTTATTAGTATGGTAGTAAAACCTATGTTAAGGGTCAAATTTGTGATAGCTAAAGCCCATTCAATCACAAAAATCCCAATTCTTTACCATGGCCAAAAATTACTAAAAATACCCTATTTTTCCATTTTTCACAAAATATCCCAAAAGTCTACATTATTTTACACATACAAAAGCCTACATTTGACTCACATAAACAAGTGATACCCAATACATCACACACACAAGTAAAGGCCCAAAGGGGCCCAACGCACCTCTTCTTCCACAAATAGCCAGTAAGTCTCACACTAAAAGGTCCAAGGAGGCCCAACACATCCCAGAAGCCCACTTACAAAAAAGGCAAGCCCATATAGCCATGTGCCTTATCATGGCAACCAAGTCCCCACATGGCTCATGGCAACCAAGTCCCCATGGCTCATGGCAACCAAGTCCTCAAATGGCTCATGGCAACCAAGTCCCCACATGGCTCATGGCAACCAAGTCCCCACATGGCTCATGGCAACCAAGTCCCTATGGCTCATGGCAACCAAGTCCCCACATGGCTCATGGCAACCAAGTCCCCATGGCTCATGGCAACCAAGTCCCCACATGGCTTATGGCAACCAAGTCCCCACATGGCATATGGAACTCCATATGCCATAGCGTGGCAACCAAAATAGGTCTCACTGGATCCACGTGGCATAAAGGTCTCCCATATGCCGTGACATGGCAACCAAAAATAGGTTTGGCATGGGGATCAACACGGCATAAGGATCTCTATGACGTATTACGCGGCAGCCAAGATAGGTCTCCGTTGCCACGTAATGATATGTTGTAGCATTGCAACCAAAATATCACATGGCTCCCCACATTTTCTGGCGACTCGACTAGGGATTCCAATTTCTCCGCGGCGGTGACAACCCTAAATATCTTGCCACATCTCTGTACGGTAGCCCAAATCTCCTTCGTATCTCATGCGAATATTCCATTTTCCAACACCGTAGCATTAGTCCACGCCATAAAACTCTACGCGGCAAAACTCAGTTGCCAAACATCACAACAGCTATTTCTCCAAGTCCAACCTCAATTCAGCATTTGTTCGCAGATTGGAGGCTAGCCGGCCCAGAGCCCATTGGAGCAAAGACCAGTCCATTTTCCCCTTTGCCACAAAAAACTCCCCACATTTAATGGCGACTCCACTGGGGAGCCGGTAAAACACTTGAGAAGGAGATATGGGACATCAAAGAGCAATCAAGCTCAAAAGTCAGGCTTTGCTTGCGAAATCAGCCGATGCCCAAGATGAATGTGTTGAGTACTCTGCCGTACATAATCAATAATACTCAGCATCCGAGCAGTCAAAGCAAGCAAATCCCACAGCAGTAATGGTGGAACTTGACAAAGCCAATTACTCATGTGATCTACGACAGTTGTATGGCCATCAAGGAGGAGCCTACGCAGCAACAAACATGATAAGACACGACAAGGATAATGGAAGCGACACCATATAAAAAAAGAATGGCTTACGACAACGGAGATTTGCGGCAGTGGTGAGATACGACTGTAAAGATTTGCGGCAGTAGTGAGATACGGCTATCGAGATTTACGGCTGTGGGGATTTGCGACAGTAGGTAGTGGAAGCCGCGACACATTATTAAAATAAAAAAAAAACAAAGAATGGCTTAGATATTTGCGGTAGTGGAGATTTGCGACATAAGTAAGCTACGGCACAAGTCCTAACTGTGGGGGCTACGACATAAGTGAGTTACAGCAAACAAGCAATGCCGCACCCAAGCAATGTCGCACCTTAGTAAATGCCGCAGCCGAGCAATGAAGAGATGCCACATGGAAGCAAGGAAGAAATGACGTAACCTAGCAATCAAGAAATGTCGCAGCCCAACAATGAAGAGATGCGGCGTCAAACATCATGGCATAAGAAGTCTATTGGCATTAAGACATGAGACGCGACGTCAAATCTTATGGCATAAGAAGTCTATGGCGTAATGACATTAGACGCGGCGTCAAACATTATGGCATCAAGTCTATGGCGTAATGACATGAGATGCGGCGTTAAACATTATGGCATCAAGTCTATGGCATAAGGCATGAGATGCGGCGTCAAACATTACGGTATCAAAAGTCTATGGCATAAGGCATGAGATGCGGCGTCAAACATTATGGCATAAGAATTCTATGGCAAAAAGACATGAGACGTGGCGTCAAACATTACGGCATCAAAAGTCTATGGCATAAGACATGAGATGTGGCGTCAGGCATGAGAAGTCTATGGGGTAATGACATGAGACGCGGCGTCAAACTTTATGGCATCAAGTCTATGGCATTAGGCATGAGATGCAGCGTCAAACATTACTGCATCAAAAGTCTATGGCATAAGGCATGAGATGCGGCGTCAAACGTTCCGGCTTCAGAAGTCTATGGCATAAGAAATGAGATACGGCATAAGACATGAGATGCGGCATCAGAAACTTATGGCACAAGTCATGAGAAATGGCATAAGACATTTATGGCTACAAACACAATGAGATGCGACACAACAACAAGACAAGCATAAGTCCAACCGCAGCATAAGTCCCAAAGCTATGGCATAACTCCCAACCGCGGGAGCTACGGTATAAGTCGCTACGGCATAAGTCCCAACCGCGGGAGCTATGAAATAAGTCCCAGAGCTATGGCATAAGCCCCAACTGCGGGAGCCGTAGCCTGCAGTGGGAGCCGTAGCCATACTACCAACTGCTGGAGCTGTGGCCATAGTACCAACTTCCAGAGTCACATGTGAGTTGCGGCAAAAATTAGCAAAACTTCCAAAAAAAAAAACAATCCTAAAAAAAGGGAGAAAAACCGCAACAAATGAGAATAAAAAAGGGAAATTAACCATACATGGGGGCTACATTCTCATCATCGAATGAGATCCAACACTTGGGGGCTTCAAAGCACGTGTCAGAGTTAAAGAGATCATTGACGACCATCAGTACGACGCTTTGCCACAACACCCAATTGCTTATCTATGTACAAGTCTCATGGCTTAAGCCTCAAGTCTCAGTTTCCATATTCGAATTGATCAAAAGCTCTTATATAGCTCTCATACATCATCACACAATGACCATAGCGTGGAAACCACATACTACACAATCCATCGTATGGTCTTCCTTCATATTGCGGTGGTAGCAAATACATCACCACTAGGCAACAATAGCGGGGACACCACATAAAACACAGTCACTCCTATGATTCTTGCTCTACTTTCACATTGCGGTTGTAGCCGAGGCGAGGCAGTTCCAAAATTTGGCAGCCCTCCGCACAATCCTCAATACTGTTCCTAGGACATAAATTACTCACACACAACATCATGTCGGTACTCTACATAACACACTACAGGAGTGGCTTTCTTGGCCTATGGCAACTCCGACCAGCGGTGAGGTAGTTCCCACTACTTGGCAAACCTCCTTGGTTTCTCACACAGCTCTTCACACCCAATTTGGGTAATCTCACAACACTCTTCATACTTTGAGCCATCTTACATACTTTACGAGCATCAAGATCATACCTCGCCCATCTTGATCCTTTGATGCACTCACAATTCACATCAACACATCCTGCAAAGGAAATCAACAATCTTTATTCTCTCACACACGTGTACCTATTGCGGCATACAATAGCCATCATTACCTCATTATTTCAGAAGCTACTCCATGAGACTTGTGGCAATAGCAAGAAGCAATTTCAGAAAAACCTTGCAAAAGTATCATCCTTAGCTTCAAGTCATCATCAAAGTGTCACAATAAAGAAATATTCACTACACATGACTTGCAAAATTCCTGTCAACAACTACTATGGCAGCAAAATATTTGAGGAAGGCGATGCTCATGGCAAATAGAGCGTTCATGGCACACAAGGTTTGCCACCTTCAACATTAGTAGTCGAGGCACATATCGCAGACCCACTAACAACAAATGAAGTAACCGAGCACAAAGCAAATCAAGAAGGCTCAAAACAGATCAATCACTTGGGAAGCTCAATATGACAAAAAGGAAGTCAAGCTTATGGCGAAAGACTATGGCAGTAATAACATTGTTCAAAAAGTTCAACAAACAGAAGTGGCAACTCACCACCGCCACAAATGGAAATTCTTATTTTTCAACAATTTATACCGCTCATTGTAAGAATTCATAGGCCCAACAACACTAGCAAATAATCTATGACAGCCAACATAAAGACTCAATGACAGTATCAACATCAAGGCAAGAAAATTTGTGCCATTCATTCAAACATCTTCATGCTTGTAGCTTCTACAAAGAGTTCATGGCATTACAAACCACCACGATAGTCTACAACTTCATCAGAGGCACATCATAGAAAAATAAAACATTCAGTCACCAAAAC
>AWWV01015253.1:0-46389 GCA_001974805.1 Corchorus capsularis
GACCCATGGTGAAAACCATAGCGTGCAACAACAAAGCCTTTAGAAGTTGCAATAATGTGATAAGCCCATGGAGTTTCAGGATGGAAATCGCAACAAAACAATTAGCCATGGCAATAATTCTACCTTGAGAGCACCCTGCTCTTCAAGAATCAAAATGTTTGGATGCTTCTTACATCTATGGCAGCATCTTGCACCTCAACACTGCCGATAATAGTATTCTGGAATCCTGATGTCCTCAACCCCTACGACGGTACTAGAATTCTCAATATCACCAAAGAAAGGACATCAATTGTGCCAACCCTACGGAAATTCTTGATGGCATTTTCATCAACACCATCACTTGTCACCATGGAAACACTTCTTAATGGCACATGCGGCTGTAATCCCATCTCCTAGTAGTATCAAAATGCATAAATCAACCAATGGTGATCAAGACCTGGAGATTGCAGTTTGAAGAATTCTGCCATAACTCTCCGCCAAGCCACAAGTCTGATATTTCAGTTTATCACCTATTTGAGTTCGTGTCTTACTGTCGCAAGACCCTCACTCAAAGGGGGCTAAATGTTAAGGGTCAAATTTGTGATAGCTAAAGCCCATTCAATCACAAAAATCCCAATTCTTTACCATGGCCAAAAATTACTAAAAATACCCTATTTTTCCATTTTTCACAAAATATCCCAAAAGTCTACATTATTTTACACATACAAAAACCTACATTTGACTCACTTAAACAAGTGAGACCCAATACATCACACACACAAGTAAAGGGCCAAAGGGGCCCAACGCACCTCTTCTTCCACAAATAGCCCAGTAAGTCTCACACTAAAAGGTCCAAGGAGGCCCAACACATCCCAGAAGCCCACTTACAAAAAAGGCAAGCCATATAGCCATGTGCCGTATCATGGCAACCAAGTCCCCACATGGCTCATGGCAACTAGGGGTGAGCAGCGGTCGGTGCGGTCGGTTATCGATGCAAGACCCCCTAAAACCGCCGAGAACCGATTATGGAAAATCCATAACCGATCACCGACTGTTTAGACTAAATAACCGCCTTCCACCGACCGCTGGCGGTTCGGGCGGTTATGGCGGTTTAGACGGTTTAGAATTGAATTTGAAACTTATACGTTGATAATCAAGGAACTTAAAATTAAACTGTTTAAGGCTTTAAAGCTTAAGCCCTTTTACAAATTTGCATGTTTAAAAAGCACTTCACATTTGAACAAAATAAATATAACCATATGAACAAAAAGAAATGTTTGTTTGTAGCTGCCATCCATAAATAATTAATGCCATATTGTATCTGTATGGCCAAAAAATGCTAAGTTTCTAACTGCCATTCTGTGCAAACTGCAAAAATACTAAGTTTCTAAGTTCTAACTGCCATTCTGTGCAAAAAACTAACTTTCTAACAACCATTTTGTGCAAGTGTTATTCCAACACTGCCTTCAAACCTGTAAACCATGTACAAAAGAGCTCCATCTTGAACAAAAAATCAGAGCTTTAACAGGCAGCAAGCAACGACAATATTATATACCAGCAGCAATATTATATACCAGCAACCATTAGCAATGTATACCATAAACATTCAACCAAAAGATTTAGTCAGCGGGCAAGCGAAAGATCCAACAACAGTAACTTGCAAGGCAGCAACCCAAGCTCAATTGTCAATATTAGGCTCCACAGAGAGCTTTTTCAGATCTATGCAAAACAAAAAAACAAAGTTAAAAGTTATGCAAAGAATATATTGAAATAAACAGCAAGTTAGGGAAGTTCAAATTCAAAATAATAAATATTACCTAAACAAACTTTGTCCATCTCTAATTGTTCATGAGTTTCTTCTTCCGGATCAAATTCAGATGACCCCTTCAGCCAATCTTGACAACAAATTAGACCTTGAACCACCTTAGGGTTGAGGGAGCTTCGGTAGACATCAAGCACTCTTCCACTAGTGTTGAATGCTGATTCAGAAGCAACTGTGCTAACTAGAACAGTAAGCACATCCCTCGCAAGGCAAGAAAGGGCAGGGAACCTTGGACTATTCAACTTCCACCATAAAAGCACATCAAATGCACCAGCCTCTTGCTTCATTTGCTCTTGCAGGTATATGTCCAATTCAGACTTGTTTGCTTCCAAACCAGATTCCTTGGAATTAGCAAACATAAAAATCAGGAAACTAGTTAGTATCGAAAAGTAAACAGCAATCAAATTAGCAAAATAAACAAAAAAATAAAAATATAAAACATCAAACTTACCTTTTGATGCTTGAGGAATTGCTGCATTGCATCACCAATGTCATCATCAACTTGTTCATCCATCAAATCCGCAGCTCCTTTGGCTTGAGAAGTCTGCGGGTTAAGGGCTCTCCTATATTCTTCAAATAAGTCATTCAGAGCTTCCTTTATGGCAGAAATGAGTGTCGAAGCCTTGTCATCCCCATGCATCTTACGAAGGCAGAATTCCACAAAGTTGAGCTAATTCTTTCTTGGGTTCAAAATTGCAGCAACATAGACCAACATATTGGTCTTGTCTACTTGGTCCCAATACTTGTCATACTTTTCCTTCATCTTGATTGCCATAGTGCTCAACTCAGTGCTGGGGTTGTTTACCATTTGACTCAATGCATTGGAGACACTAAAGATTTCATCAAGCAAGTTAGAAGAAGTAACAGTGGTAGTTGCAGAAACTTTAAGTGTCAATTTGTAAAAATTTCAGCAAAAATTCACAAAGAAATTTGGCTTTCTCAAAGTCAGACTTGGTAGGCACAGACCTAAGTTCATGCCTAAAATGTGGATCTGCATCTGGAAAAACTTCAAAGACTCTCTCAAACTTACAAGCACGCTCAAGCATTAGAAATGTGCTATTCCACCTTGTGGAAACATCTAGACACAGACCTGACTTATCAACAATTCCTTCAGCCTTAACACATTCAAAAAACTTTGCCAACCTTGCATTTGAGCTTCTAATATACCTCACTGCATCCCTAATTCTACCAACAGATTCAATGTATGAGTTCATTCCATTAGAAACAATCAAGTTTAAGATGTGTGCAACACACCTCATATGCAAGTATTTACCATTTACAATTGCAGTTTTCCTATAACAAAAACCTTTCTCAAATGACCAACAGCCACATCATTGGCCTTGGCATTGTCAACAGTGACAACAAAAACCCTATCAATCAAACCCCAATCTTTTAAACACTTCTCAAGTGTTTTACCTATGTTCTCCCCCTTATGACTAAGAATAGGATAAAAAGAGATTATCCTCTTGTGAAGGGTCCATTCAGCATCAATATAATGGGCTGTTACACACATATAACTCAATTTTTGGACAGAAGTCCATGTGTCAGTGGTGATAGACACCCTGAACCCACCCATATCTTTAATATTACCCTTCAACTTCTTCCTAGTATCATCATACAATTTAAAACAGTCCCTAACAACAGTCCATCGAGAAGGGATCACAAATTGAGTACATGACTCTGCCATTAGCCCCGTGAAACCCTTTCCCTCAACAAACCGAAAGGGCAATTCATCAAGAATTATCATTTTAGCCACTACTTTCCTAACACCAGATTGATTAAAAACCCAAGTACCGAATGAACCATCAAACCCATTATGAAGTTTAATTTTAGTTTGTGTAGGGTCCTTTTCTTTTTGCAGCAATGACAAAAGGGTTTTTAGAACAACTAGTAACATGGTTTCTAATGCTAGATGTTCCTTTTTTTTTAGTATGAGCTTTAAATGTCCTTACTTTGTAGTAGTTACACCTAGCTCTAGGATAACCAGTCTCATCCTTATACCTAGTTACATGATCCCAAACATTAGATATGAGAGCTCTTTCCTTAGGTAGTTTGGGTTTTTCAGGGTTACCTTCTTGGGTGTTTCCAGCAGCAGGTGTTTGAGATTGAGGTTGAGTTGATGTCTCGCCTTGACCACCAGATTCCTCTCTTCTCATCCTCAGCTGTCTCTTCACTAATACAACTTGTATGTCTACAATGTCTATGTCTGGTATTTCAATGTCAGGCATCTGCAAAATATATAACTAATTTTAGCAATCTGAAATTAGTTACAAAATCCAAACTGTGAACTTTTACCAATAAACAAATTAATCACCAAGTCAGATAGAAAGTAATTAGTTACAAAATATATAACTAATTAAGGTTGTTGACCAATAATACAATTAATCACCAAGTCAGATAGAAAGTAAGAAACCATAAACAAGAAACAGAACAAACTCCATCTACTCATACAGAATTTTACCAAGATACTTAAGACTGTTAATAAACTTTAAAGCCTGGTGAATTATCAAAATACAACTCATCGAAGTCTCATCCTTTTATTAACATCAGAAAACCTTAAACACATTCAATGGTGTTTAAAACAAGTTAGATGATTTAAGATTCCATAAGAAAATTCCAAACATTTAGCTCATAAGGCTTCTATACTTCGACAGCTTACTGGGAAAAATAAAGAAGGAATGTATATAATGAAAGAGGTCAGAAAAGCATAATTGGAGAAGGAGCATTAGAATAGACTAAATTTTATAATTATAAACAAGTCAAGAATTTAAATGATTGAGAAAAAAAAGGTGCAAAAACTTAGCAATGCCAATGAACAAGTATAAATTACAATTGGGAAGATGATGACACAAAACGTGACTTAAGGCTCCTTTAAATTGCCGGTTTCAGTTTTCCTTTAAATTAGAATATTAGAATTGGGAAGATGATGAAACAAAAAGTGAACACGTTTAACAGGTGATTTGAGTCCATTTCAATTGAATTAAAATACTGTGAAGGTGAATTGGAAGAAGGAATAAAAGATTAAAGGAATAAAAGAATAAAAAACATCTAACCCCATCACGTACGCTTGTCATCCTTGCACCAAATACAGTTTTCATTGCTCTTCCTAATTAAGGTGATAGATAAAAGAACAGTGTCACCCATTTATAAGAAAAAGAAAAAGAAAAAGAAAATTAGATTTCACAAAGATTACAAAGATTGATCTAAAATTACGTCTGAAAAACCAGAGATTACAAAGTTCATACCTTTGATGAAACTAGCAGATTCCAACTTCTTAATCAGTTAATCTGGTGAAGCTTCCAACAGATGTTTGAAATCTCATAAAAATATAAATTGGGGATTTAGGGTTTGCTTTAGGAAAACTGAGTTTAAAACTAAAAAACGATTGGGAAACAAAGGGATTCGGTGAAAGAGATTAAGAGAATATGTTGAATGAGATTAATCGACTACATTAGATAGAAATCAAAGAAAAATACAAGAAAATGAAAGAGAACGAGACTGTGAGAGATGAGAGAGAGAGGGGTCGAGCGGCGAGGAGAGAGAAAAGAAAGAAGAGAGTTTTTGTTTTTAGGTTTAGTTTAGGGTTTCTGAATTATGATGCCTTTATATATTTTCTGATTTTTTATTAATATAATCATATGTTTTATATAAATATAAATATATATAAATATAAATATATATTAAAAATATTATATATATTAGGCGGTCGGTTTTGGTCGGTTTTGAAATTACAAAACCAATACCGAAAACCGACTGCCACATGAATCGGTTTGGCAGTTTGAACCGTCAAAACCGATCGGTTGGCTCGTTTAAACCGCCAGCTGTTGATTCCGATCGGTTTCGACGGTTCAAACCGCCAAATGCTCACCTCTAACCAAGTCCCCATGGCTCATGGCAACCAAGTCCTTAAATGGCTCATGGCAACTAAGTCCTCACATGGCTCATGGCAACCAAGTCCCCACATGGCTCATGGCAACCAAGTCCCCACATGGCTCATGGCAACCAAGTCCTCACATGGCTCATGGCAACCAAGTCCTCACATGGCTCATGGCAACCAAGTCCTCATGGCTCATGACAACCAAGTCCCCACATGGCTCATGGCAACCAAGTCCCCATGGCTCATGGCAACCAAGTCCCCACATGGCATATGGAACACCATATGCCGTAGCGTGGCAACCAAAATAGGTCTCACTGGATCCACGTGGCATAAGGGTCTCCCATATGCCGTGACATGGCAACCAAAAATAGGTCTGGCATGGGATCAACACGGCATAAGGATCTCTATGACGTATTACGCGGCAACCAAGATAGGTCTCCGTTGCCACGTAATGATATGTCGTAGCATTGCAACCAAAATATCACATGGCTACCACGTTGCATGGAGGGGGTATCTTCAGCGCCGTTCAAGGGAAAACTGTAAATGTCGCAGTAAAGATGCCGCGAGGAGCATCTTACCAAAGGGAGTAATAATTAGTGCTAATAAGCATTTATTTACAAAATTAAAGTTTGATTGTTCAAATATCGTAACAAAGCACCCTAATTATTTTTAATCTACAGGCAAAAGCGTAGACCAAGCCCACGGCGCGAAAACATTGTGGAGATGTGGCTTGGAGGCATGTGAAGGTGGGAATCTTGCCAGTGCTATTTTTGGGAGGGACAATCTGCTTGGGGGTTGCTCCTAAACTTGAAGATAGCATCATGGCAGGGAAGGGAAAGAATCTTAGCTGCCGCTTTGACTTGCTCGATGTCGGGAATCCCAGCGGGCTAAGTAGAAGTTGGCAACGAAGTGGATTTGTCATCCTAATGGCAATGGAAATTCAAAATAGTAAAAGGCATCGACTGTCCATACACCGATTCGGAAAGATGCCCTGGCGGAGTTGGTGAGCCTTACAGCGGGAATCATGGCTGCAACCATTGGTCAATGACATTATCCGGGCAGAAGAGGCTCTATAAATAGCTCCGGCCTTCACTCCAAGAAAAACAACCATCATCTCCAGAACTTCTCCTCACCACTTCAAAACTATCTTCTGTATTCTTTCTCTGAAATTGTGTTCCCTCCTTCTTTCTCCCAAGCCACTCTTCATAATGTTTTTCCCATCTGATGTATTTTGAATCATTGGAAACAAAGCAAAGTCATATTCATTATTTATTACTATCTCTTTCTCTTTCCTCTTAGCTGCTTTTGCCATATTTCCCTCTCATACACAACCCTCTCCAAGAAAGGGGCCGACCCATAACCCATTGGGGCCGAGATCAGTCTAAGTCTCTTTGCCGCACAAAAGGCTCCCCACAACCTAACATAAAAAATTATCAAGAAATTGCTAAATAATAATTACAAGTTATATTAGGCCGCGCTAGCGCTACGGGCGTTCTTTATTTTAGAGTGGTGCTTGATTAACTGATTGAAATTATATAAGGGCCAAGAACATTTTTTGTTCTAGAGTGGTGCTTGATTGATTAATTGATTGAATTATATTAAGGTTGCAGTAAAAATGCAATTTAAATGGATCAGTTTTAATGTTGTCTCTTGCTATTGGCATAAATCTTTGTAATTTAACTTTTTAGACATGCAAAATTAATAAGGTCAAAGAACATGTTTTTATTTGTAAGTAATAGGAAGTGCAAAGAGGTAATAAAATATGATGTTAATTGGATAATAATACTCACATTGAACGAAGAGTGATTTTAATTCAAAAGGGGAAAAATATTGAACGGTCTATATTGAAGGGATGGAGACGGGGAAGAAAGAGGAAAGAAATACGAAGGTGAAAACAGAGGAGAGTGATGCAAATGTTCGATTTTTGGCAAACCTGAAGATTAATCAGCACCGAGGAGTTGAAAGGACGCAGCAACTGAGTTGGTGAGTGGACAAAAGAAAACAGCGAGAGAAACATTAATTAAAAGTAACTAAGGGTTTAGGGTTTATAAGCAATTAATTAAAAGTCTTAAACATTAATTAAAAACAATTAAGGAAGGGAAACGTGTAATTACAAAAAAGGGTTGAAGGAAAAGGAATGGGGAAAAGTCATAGAGGGACTTTTTAGTCATCTGAAAAAGTGAGAAAAGACCAAAAATGACCAAAAGGTGGCATCACATTAATCCTCAATTTGACCTTTTAGTAATTTCCATAGTAGTTAAAAATAATATATAGTATATATTATTTTATCACTATGTAAAAAAACGAATTAGTAATTATAAATTTATTATAAATTATTCATATATAACTGATTTAGTATTTATTCATATAATTATTGTTCATATAATGAAGTTTAGCAAATTTAATCATAATAGATTATAACAATAATCATAAATTTTATTGAATAAATGATAATTTAGAATGGTTAAAATTATAATAACAATACAGATTTCATTGAACAAAACATAATTTAGTTTATAATATTCTTGCGTCATTCGGACTACGAGTTTGTCGAGTCTGGATATGACGGGTTTGAATCGTTTACTTTTTCTGGTCAAATTGGGTTCGACTGGGTTGGGCGGGTTATCGAGTATACTTATAATTAATTTCAATTATTATTTGAAGTTTCTTTTAATTTAAACACGATGGGTCACGTGCAACGCACGTGGAAGTGAAGACTAGTATGGCAAATTATACAATACATCGGCGGTGGAGTTTAGCAGACTATACAAGCGGGTCCTAAAGGGTGACATGTGTCCTCTAGGGACTAGATTGAAATATTTAAAACTTAATTAATTAAAAAATTGGACATGTGTCAACTCCATAACTCGCTTGTGGAGTCCAAAATTTATTCCGCCGATGTATCAAATATTTACCATATATATATTACTTTATTGTAAAACGAACAATGATTGAACATATTCTTGAACATAAACGAACCAAACATCTATTGTTCATGTTCGTTCGTTTACTAAACGAACATAAAAAATTTGTTCAAACTCGTTCGTTACCTTGATAAACGAACACTTAGCAAACACGAATACGAACCGTTTGCCCGAACATTGTGATCATTTATAGCCCTAATGTCAACTGGAACAGCTATGTGCTTTATTTCTGTACCCAAAAAAAAAAGCTATGTGCTTTATTTAAGTAAATATACTATTAAATATCTACTATTACTCGTATTATTATTTAATTTATTCTTATATTTATATTTAATTTAATTTTTAATTACTAAGAAGAAAGACGAAGCTAATTAGAAAATTAGAGGGCAGAGGGTGGACTGAGAGAGTGAGAGTCGCACCGGAAATGAAGATGGATGGAATTAGATCCATGCTTCTTGTTTCTACAATCTTACTGGTAATTTCAATTTTGCATTCCCTTTGTTTCAAGAATTTGTTATATTATTTTTCTTTTTTGGTGGATTGATTTTGGGAATAACGATTATATATATTCAGTTGGTAGCAAACGGTGCAGTTGGAAATCGTAAGAGTGCGAAGTCTTCATCGTCTTCTGTTTTTTCTTTGTTCAATCTTAAAGATAAGAGCAGGTTTTGGAGTGAGGCTGTTATTCGTGATGGTACCCATGTTCTTTCTCCTCTTAAAAATTCCCTCTCGATTTTCATTTTCTTCTTTTAATTTATGAGAAATGCTTCTTTTCTTCTCTCTTTATTCAGATATCCATGATTTAGAAACCAGAAGCCCTTCTCAAACTGGCGTTCAAAACTACACCAGGGCAGGTAATTGGACAGATTGTGGAGTTCTTTTATTTTGCTTTGCTTTTATGATTTCAGAAATTACATTTCAGTTCGACCATCTGACTGTCTAAGTTTCTTCAGGTAATATTGCAAATTACCTAAGCCTCATGGAAGTAGATGCTATGTACCTTCCAGTTCCTGTCAATTTCATTTTTATAGGATTTGAGGGAAATGGGAACCAAGGTATCCCAAACTTTACTTTGTGTCTTTTTTCAATTTACTTAAGATTACTTTCTTTGTGTTTTTGTTTTTTCGCTTTAATATAATTATAATACTTGTAATCCTCATTTTATAATCTATCAATGTTATTTGTTTGTACAGAGTTCAAGCTTCATCCAGAAGAACTTGAGCGATGGTTCTCCAAGATAGATCATATCTTTCCACATACTCGAGTTCCACCAATTGGAGAAGTTCTCACCCCTTTTTACAAGATTAGTGCAGATAAATTTCAACATCACCATCTTCCTACCATCAGTCACATTAATTACAAGTAATAATTTTGTGTTTTCTTTTATAATTGTTTGTTTTAGACTTATATACATGTTGTGGCATCCTTTTAGAAACATGAATGTTATGCGAAACATGATTTAGCAACTCTTAAATTGAGATTTTCATAACGACAATGAATTGCTTCTGTAGTTTCTCGGTCCATGCCATTCAAATGGGTGAAAAGGTGACTTCCATCTTTGAGCGTGCCATCAATGTCTTGTCCCGCAGAGATGATGTATCTGGTGATAGGTGAAACAAGTTGTAACCCGTTTTCTGTTTTAGTTTATTGCTTTTGTTACTTCTTTTGAATTGTATGGTACGGTGCGGTTGTCATTCTACATGCAGCTTGTAATCTGGCATAGAATTCTTACATTTTGCTTGAAATTCTTATTTTTATATAGGGAAGCACTAAACTGTGAATTAGATGCTTAATGGTTTGGTCAATCTTCTTAAAGGTTGATGCTCACTACCCTACTTGAAGACCATAAAAAAAAATTGTATATTCTCTCTTTCCTGATACTATTGAGGGCCCTATTAATGCAACTCGCTGTTTAGTTGCTAATTTTGGATCCTATTCCAGTATTGTGATTTACATCCTGTGGCATATTAACATTTAGGATGTTTCTGTTTGTATTAGCAGTTTTTATTTATGTTATTTTATTTTTATTTTTTGAATCATGTGAGATGAGGAAAACCTTCAGTAGGTGAATATCTTACACGGTTAAGAAAATAGGTCTCCAAGTTCCTCCAGAATGCTTTTCGTATATTGTCAACATTTCTCATCGCATATTCATCTTATATGGTTGGTGTGGGTTTTCTGAATCTGGATATCACATCTCTAGCTTCATTCGCTAACATTATGGGTCATTGTTGACAGGGATGGCACTGATTCTCTTTGGCAAGTAGATGCAGACGTGATGGATGTTCTTTTTACTAGCCTTGTTGAATATCTTCAACTTGAAGATGCATATAACGTCTTCATTTTGAATCCCAGCCACGATCCAAAAAGAGCCAAATATGGCTACCGGTGCGTATTTTAGTGAGGAAAGTTAGTTTTTTTTTTTGGACAAACAAATCAAAATGGGAAATAATCCATGTTTTATCTTCCATTGTGAATAGTGTTCAGTCTACTTGTAGTTATTTGATTTTGTGGAATATTGGTGATCCAGTCTTGTCTATTTGATCTGTACTCCATGCAGCTAATCAGAAATCTTCCTCTTCCTTGTCTGGTCTTCATCCTCTTTAGTATTTGAATTGTCTTGCAAGGAGTCAGGTTCAAATTTTCACTGTTTAGCCAGACCCATATTCTGCACACATGTAAATGGCGCCAAAACTGATAAGTCCCTGTAACCATTATCAGATTTTCATTTTAGTGGCTGTAGTATATGTTCTTTTTAGCAACTTAGACTTGGCCTAGTGGATGTAACCCCACCTTAAGAGGACACTGTCCAAGGTTTGAGACCCCCTTCTCCCTTTGGTTTCCCTTTTATGTATCGGAAGAAAAAACATTGGACTCTTATTTACTTGTATTTGTGCAAAGAGTGTCTGGAATAGCGTGTGTAACCTGCAAAGTGTGAGTCGGCTGTTGTGTTCTACAACCATAATTAACCAAAGACCTTAAATTTTGGTATTTTCTTACTTTTTAATCAAAGATCTTATATCTTTTGTCTATTCTTAAAGAGTGCTGTATCCATGATTACAGAATGCTCTATAATGGTCTCTGTATTATGTCCTATAAATCATGAGAAAATTGTACATTAATAATCAGTCATAGCAAATATCTTTTATACAGAGGTCAAACAGCTGAGCAATATGTTACTTATATGCTATTAACATGTTTCAGTGTCAGTGTGGAAGACCATTCCTGATTTTTAAGGGTAACCCACCATTTCATCGGTGACTAAAGTCATATAATTCTCCTTAGTTGTTGGGATCATCCTACTGTATTCCTGAACCTGTATTCATTCTTACTTTTTATTATGTGGGATTCTCTTATCCATTGTCTACTTATCAAGGCTATTTAGCTTTATTTATTTGTTTACATGAATATCTTACTCCTGGTAGTTAGACTACTTTTTATTTCTGGACTCAACTTCCATTAGTTTTATCAATTATTCAGCCTTTTTATTTGTTTTCTCATTTTTCTTTCTTTATGTCTTTACTTTCAATAAATTTTTTGGCAGGAGAGGTTTATCTGAGTCAGAAATAACTTTTCTGAAAGAGGTACTTATGAGGTTTATCTTTTGATTTTCTAATATCATTTTTCAATTTTTATTTTTAAAATAGAATTCATCATCTTTCTCTACATTTTACTTCCTAGCTTGCTGAATTTAGCTTGCTGAATTTAGAGCAGAATAATTGCTGCCTTGATTCCTTTCTCTGGTATATCCATACTAGAATACCTGCTTTGATGAATTCAACTTTTATTTTTCAGGATAAGAGTCTGCAAAGCAAAATTCTTCAATCAGGGACTACTCCAGAAAGTATTCTTGGTAAGGAATCGTCTGGTTCTTATTTTGTACTCCCTCCGATCCATTTTAAGTGTCACAAATCAAGTTTTGGTTTATTTCATAATAAGTGTCACACTTATAAAACCAATACAATTTGTAGTATTTTTACCATATATACCCCTAATTAATGGGGAGTTAGGGAGAGAGAAGATAAATGTAATTAATAAAAGGTTGGGGTGTTTAGGTAATTTAAAATATTTTTTTATTAAATTTAAGGTGAGTTAATTATTGTCTTAATATGTGTGATATTCCTAATGTGACACTTATTTTGGATCGGAGGGAGTATAATTTTATCTTTCGTTGTTGTTATTGTTGGAGTTCTTGCTAATTTATTCATCCTACCTCTTTCTATAAGAATAATGTGCAAATGCTGAATATCTTGCAGCTCTTGATAAGATTAAGAAGCCTTTGTATGGAAAGCATCCAATGTCAAAGTTTGCTTGGACAGTTACAGAAGAAACTGATACGGTTTGTACCTTTTCTTAATGGAACTTATTTCACTTTTATTCCTTTGACTTTGATCAGGTAATCTGAGTGGATTGGTTGTAAACTTTGCAACTCTGATCCCAGCATTGTAACTACTTCTGCTTTCTGGATTTAGTGTATTGTATTATTGTTGATATCTGTTTATGACCCTAGTGTGTTATTTCATTACTTAACCTTGACCTGGTGATGTCAGAATAGTTGTGGTAGCCCTGTAATATTGATTTCTCACCATTTTACCTAATTTTACTTCCCTTGTTCAGTTTATCGGCTAAATATCTGAATGTTATACATATACTTAAGGCTTTGCTCATTTCACCAAAATGAATTTCCAGAAATCCATTCCCTCATTTTCTGATGTCTGGTTGTCAGAAATTGGCTTAGTTACAGGAAAATATCTTCCTCTCAGAAGGAAAAACACTCATTTTTGTGGAATATTGTATTCAATTTTAAAGAAGTGGAAGGCAATTTCTGGACTTAGCAACAGACGGCCTCAACTTCCCAATATCTTCCACCTTTGTTGCACATTCACCAGATAGCTCGAAATAATTTTCTCTCCTCCCTTGTTCTTCGTCCTAATCATCTTTATCTCCCTCAGCAATGCTGCTTCCTCTTCCGTCCATTCTTGCTCTCTTTCGGTCTCTTTCTATAGACTGATTGACATCCCTTTTGAAAACCCATCCTTATAAATTGCAGCCTTAAATCCATGACTTTCATTTTGTATAAGGTGTTTTCATGAAACAAACAGAGCCTTTTTTTTAGTCATCAAACAAAGCCTTATTTAAATGCTTAAATCGAGTGGAGAGAATTCTAATATCTAAATGATCCAAGAAATTTCATTCCTTATTTTTCTCTGTTTAAGAGATATTAAATGTGCTATCATTTTGTTGCTTAAGAAGAAGCAATCTTATTTCTTTTCTTTTTTGTATTTTCATTGAATATTTCATAGGTGGAGTGGTACAATATTTGTTTAGATGCACTCACCAATATTGAGAAGTTATATCAAGGAAAGGACACTGCCGAAATAATTCAGAACAAAGTTCTACAGGTAATTGATCTTATTTATAACCTTTTTTTTATGTGTGTGTCAGTTACACTCAAGAGGCATTAGGCTTTTACAAGTTTGGAACTTTTGTTTAACAATCTCCTTTTTATAATGTATGTATAATATACATTTTTCTGTAGTTATTAAATGGGAACAATGAAGATATGAAGCTTCTTCTTAAAAGGGAATTAAAATCTGGGGACTTCAATGGCCTCCATGCAGAATGTCTAACAGATACATGGATTGGAAAGGACAGGTTGAAAATATCCACTCACCTACTTACTCTCTTTCTCTAGCAATTCACAAAAGAAACATGAAGAAAGGAGACTTTCTTAATAATAAATATAAATTACGGTGGCAGGTGGGCTTTTATTGATTTGACTGCTGGACCTTTCTCATGGGGACCTGCTGTTGGTGGTGAAGGAGTGCGAACAGAATTAAGTTTGCCAAATGTGGGAAAGACCATAGGTGCCGTTGAAGGTGCTATGATCAGTCTTTTCTTTAGCTTTTTATTTGGATTCAAATTTAGTTTTGAGCCATTCAATTAGTGATGCTGGAATTTTTATAGATGTAAATGAAATTAATGCTCCGCTGTTATCAACTTGTTAGCGTATTACTTTTTGGTAGTATGACCATCATGATACTGGACTCTTGCTTGTTAACATCCTGTATATAATGTGAACTTTGCTATAGAAAGTTGGTAGAAGTTTTCTGTAGTTTAGTTTCTTTGGAACTCTTAAGCTTGCTGTCTTGATGATGAATGCTGAAATTACTGGGATTTTGTGAAACTCTTATTGAGTCATGTGATTACTGTCCTCCATACTATATTAGACATAATTGAGCTTAATTGAGCTTCTGATCTCATATATGTAGCAGGTTCTTATACTTATTATTCTTTATCTATTTTTATTCCCCCTTATCTGCACTGACTTGTGTTTTCATTGTGGCAAGTAGAAATTTCTGAAGATGAAGCTGAAGATCGTTTGCAAGATGCAATTCAGGAAAAGTTTGCTGTATTTGGCGATGTAAGCTTTATATGAATTTTCATGTGAATACACGAATGTAATTTAGAATACATGCTCATTTTCACCAAAAAAAAAAGAAAAAGAATACATGCTCATAAAACAGTCAAACTTGTTGCTTTATATGCATCACAAAAATATGGTAGTGTTTGAACTAAGGAGAGTATTCCTCTGTTTTATTTTTATATATCATTCTTATCTTCTGAGTTGAAAGTTTGTTATTAAGAAGTTTATCTGTTAGTGCAGTGCTTCAATAAGGATTGGAGGTACTTACCTGCACACAAACACAAAACATAAGATTTAAAATTCCTGACGTTTCCATGTGAAGTAGTAATTTTTTTGAAACCTTCTGCTTCTCTTCCTAAATAGCTCCCATATGCATCAAATTTTGCATGGTATAATCCTCTTGGTTCTGCAAAGGGAACTCTATTTCACCTTTTCCCTTACGCCTCGTTACCTTAAAACAATATATAAAAAATGAAAGAAACAATGAAATGGAAAGTCATGGTTTATATGATTTTATGATGTTGGACACTTGCATGGTGTGTCTTAGTTATCTACGACTTTGGCTGTCACTAAGATATTAGTATATTTTCCCTTAAAAAGTCTATCTTGGTATTGTTTTGGATTGTCTGTTTTCATGGAAAATGGGTTGTTCATACCTAGATGTAGCAGATACTTCTAAAAGTAGTCAGAACTATGTTAAAAATAAGCTTAAACTGATTATTGACTTCTCTACAGTTTTTGCGGCTCAAAGATACCATGCCTGATGCTTTTCCCTCTATTAAGTGTGCAGTTTTCGACTTTGTTTGATTCTGCTTTTAAATATTGCAGAAAGATCATCAGGCAATTGATATTCTTCTAGCGGAGATTGATATCTATGAGCTTTTTGCTTTCAAGCATTGCAAAGGAAGGAAAGTCAAGCTTGCTCTTTGTGAAGGTGGCCTTCATGTTATTTCTACCTTGCACTGCTATGTCAATATATTCTTTTTTTTTTTTTTCGGGGGGGGGGGGGGGGGGGTGAGATTGGGGAGGATGTGTTTGGAATTTAACTATGCTGGTTGGACTGACGACCTTATCCTATCTTTTCCTTTTATTTGGAGTGTCATACCTCGTACTACTGTCAACTTTGAGGTGTTAAATGTTCTATGCAGAGGTGCCTAATGGAACTTGGATACTCAAAGCAGCATAGTTTATTAGTGTAGTTGGTTTGCAGTGTTATGGGGCATCCTTTTGAGTTTGGATTTATCATTGTTTGGGAATGAAATATAGTTATTTGGAGTCACTTTCTATCAGTTGCAATGGAGCGATATATAGATGTTCAAAAATAATTTTTTGAGATTTAAATGCCTCAACGATCCTTTTTGTTCTAGACCTCTCCTATGCCTATTCAACTTACAAGATATATGATTTCAGAGCTTGATGAGAGAATGAGGGATTTGAAAGAAGAACTTCAATCATTTGAAGGTGAAGAGTATGATGAAAGCCACCGGAGGAAGGCTGTGGATGCTTTAAAACGAATGGAGAACTGGAATTTGTTCAGTGATACTCACGAGGTATCCATTTTTCCTTGAAGTACCAGTATAACATTTTCTTTACAGCTCTAGGGATCATTATAGTAACTACACTACTGTTCAAGCTATGGTTGTCTTGATGTTATATTTCAGTTATTTGAAGTTGAGTTGTCAACATGCAGGAATTCCAAAATTACACAGTTGCTCGGGATACTTTTCTTGCTCACCTTGGTGCAACCCTATGGGGATCTGTGAGACATGTCATATCTCCTTCAGTTGCTGATGGTGCTTTCCATTATTATGAGAAGATATCATATCAACTGTTTTTCATCACGCGGGAGGTATGATGTGTACAATACTTTTGCAATGATCATTCATTAAAATACTCAACTGTTTTCTCTAATTTCATGATGCAGAAAGTTAGAAATATGAAAAAATTGCCGGTGGACCTAAAGGCTCTCCAGGAAGGGCTTTCCTCTTTGTTGATACCTTCACAGAAAGTTATGTTCAGTTCACACATGTATGCATTCTTCAACCATTCTGTGTGTTTTTTTTTTCCTTTTGTACCATTCCACTTTATTATTTCCTTTTCCTGTTCTAACAATTTTAATTCGTTTGATGACACTGGATAAATATGGTTGTCTGTTTGGTACATATAGTCCATAGTATCCATTTTATTTGTATACTTAAACCTAAGAATGTAACAAAGTAGTTTAATCCTTGATTAGCCTCCTTGCTCTGTACATGAGACAGTCTGCAGCTTGAGTTTTAAGGTTTCTCCCTAAATTCTCACTTCCAACCATTTCACTTAACTCAAGTTGCAATGCTGCCATTTTATTCTATATCTTTTGTTTGTTGTAGGAATGATATGCTTAATTTGTTGTTTTTGCAACTGTTGAAACCTTTTTGTTTGCTTTTCTCCTAATTATGGGTTTATAGGCTTGTAATTTTTGCTTAGTGCTGACCTGTACTAAATTTTCATAATTATAGGTTATCACTTTCAGAGGAGCCTGCTCTGGCAATGGCATTTTCTGTGGCCAGACGAGCAGCAGCTGTTCCAATTTTGCTTGTTAATGGAACATATAGGAAAACCATCCGTTCTTATCTCGATTCATCAATTCTCCAGTATCAATTGCAGAGGCTGAATGATCAGGGATCTCTCAAAGGTCATCTACTGTCTTAAAGTTGCTCACTGGGGAATAAAATCTATTATGTTTTGGAGTTTTCGTTTTGATGACTCCAGATATTTTCATTTTTTTTTTAATTTAAATCCAAATACATGCTTTTTCTGCCTGATTAGTTGTTTCTTGTAGACAGGTAAAAAAAGGTTGAAATAAAATATGTATATATATATATATAATATATATATATATTACTTTCTTCTGTAGTGGTGTTTCTAGTTTGTTATTCTCAGATTTGTTTGCTTTCAGTTTTCCTTCTGCCGTGTCAGTTGCCGGGTGCAGTTCTAGTTTTCCTGTAGATGCACTGAAGGAGCCCTAATTACAACCTTATAATGTATTCAATTTGTTTTATATTTTAACTCACCAATCCTTAATATATCTTTTCCTTGATTTCATGTGCAGCAATAAAAAATCTATTAGTCCCTCTGTTGCTAAATAATTGTTCAATTATCCATATTGTGATGTTTTAAAACATCCATATCCCTTTTCTTGAATTCTTCAAGCTCTTAGGTTTTCTAATTTCCAAATTAATTTTCTAAATATCCTTGTAACAGTTCCGAAGTTTAGAACTATTGAACACTTATGAAATGCATTTTCCCCAAAAGTTGGTGTCATTCCAATTTGGACATTCAATATATGAAATTGAGGGTGTATTTTATGTCAACTTATGGCCTTGCATGTATCATTAAGTCACTTGCAGTTCTTAAGCCAAACTATTTCTTTTGTCTTTTGGAATTAACATGACACTTGATTGTTAAATAATGCAGGATCTCATGCTCATAGCCGGTCAACCCTGGAAATTCCAATATTTTGGTTTATAAATACTGAACCATTATTAGTGGACAAGCATTATCAGGCCAAGGCGCTCCCTGATATGGTTATTGTTGTCCAATCAGAGTCATCATCGTGGGAGAGCCATCTGCAGTGTAATGGAAAATCACTGTTGTGGGATTTAAGGTTCGTCTTTTGGTCATTTGTTCTTGTTGGTGTTGTGTGTATGTTTCTCTCTCCAAAAAATAGTGGGAGGGGGATCATCCTTTTTTCATTTTGTATCGCACATTATTTCTTGAAAGGAAATGCTTATGTTAGTTCACAGAATTAGGAGTTTATTTGGCCTGTATGTTTTGATGCTCATTTGTTGATATACGAGTTGATTGACCGTGCAGTTAAAATGTTTTAGGCATCAGTCGACTTGACTAGTAAAAGGTGGAACTTTAATCTTGTTTTCTAGCCTATGTTTAAATTTGTGAGCTACATGCTGGTTTGTTCATTTCTTGTGTACGCTCTTATACTGAATTTAATAATTTAATAATATATACTGAATTTGAACATATGATCTCTTGGCATAGAAAAAGGAAAAGTTGCTTTTGGTTAAAATGGTTGCAAAAGGTAAAGATGGTGCACTCTGCACTCTGGACTTTGTTGAGTGTCATGTGGTTAAGCGAATATGTTAATCCAAAAGCTAGTTTGTATATTGATTTATCATGTATTTGCCTTTGCCCTTAATTTTTCTATGAATCACCCAGCTGATTACCTGATAGATGCACTATGAATTTTGATCTTTACACTCTTCTTTTATTTATTTAATTTTTATGCTTCTCCTTTTCCCTGCATTTAGGAGACCCATCAAACCTGCTTTGGCTGCTGTTTCTGAACACCTGGCTGGTTTGCTTCCTCTTCACTTTGTTTACAGTCATGCCCATGATACTGCAATCGAGGTTTGCTAATTTTTTATGATTAACTTTTAATCTAGTGCATTTCAAGCAAATAGCGAATGGTCTAAATTTGCCATTTTCTTTCCGGTCTGACCACTAGAGGAAGTTCTGTTAGTTTACAGTGTAATCCATTTCAAGTTCTTCCCATAATTTCATCCTTATAATGTTTACAATATTTTAATTCTCCCTTGCTCACTTCTCTCATCCATTCACGCACTCATGGATGTGAGCACATCTGTGCACATGTACTGGCAAGGTGTTCACTTACTGTTTGTCCCTCCTTAACATGAAACTGAAACGACTAAATAGTCTTTTTGCCCCCTGAACTTTACGAAATTGGGCCAATTTACCCCCTGAACTAATAATTGCGCTATAATGCCCCTTTAATTAACAAAATTAGGCCAAATTACCCCTTACCGTTAACACCGTTAGTCACGTGATGGCACGTGACTAACTTTTCCGTCTAACCCCTGTTAAATGCTGAGGTGGCATTTTTTTCTGATGTGGAAAAGCCACATCAGCACTAATGTGGGGCTCTTTGCTTGAGTGTCATGCGGGTCCCATTCAAAAGTTAATTAGATTTTTATTATTAAATTAAATACTTTATTATTCTTTTATTATTTTAATCAAAATTTCAAAAAAAAAACAAAACAAAACAAAACAAAACAAGAATATAATTTTTATTGCCAAAAACAAGAACATAATTTCTTTCCTCTTTTCTCCTCCGTTCCCTTCTCCTTCTTTTCACTTGAAACTAAAATCATCCTTTGCCCTAGCCAAAGGGAGGGTTACAATCACACCATCCCGATGTTGGGTTGAAACTGAAAGAAGCTGAGATGAAAGCGGTAGCAGAAACAAAAACAAGTGGGCAAAGAAGAGTTTATTTCTAAAAAAGGAAAAAAGGATGTAAGTAATTTTTAGAGTGGTTTCGTCTTCCATTTCTCCTTCTCAAAATCTAGCATCGTCATCATCAGAAGAAAAGCCATGGTTGACTGGTTGTCTTAGTCGAAGCCATCGTCACACCAACGATAATAAGAGAAGAGCAAAAAGATCGACTATAGTTTGCAAATTAAAAGAATATAAAAAAAGGTTAATTGATTTGTGAAGAACAAGTTTGGTGGGTGGCTCTATGAGGTTAAAACATTTCCTATACCTACAAGGATTGGAATTATGGATTAATGGATATGGTTCAGTCGGTATATTACTTGGAATTGGAATTAAATTAGAATAAACTAAGGATTGGGATTCCAGTTGGTGCTCAAAAATGGGCTAGACAAGTTGTAAAATTTTGTGAAGAGGGAAGCGATAAGAGAAGGCGGTGAAAGAGATAATGGTAGGCGATAGAGCAAAGGAAATAAGAAGCAGGGCCAAGGCATTTGCAGAGATGGCGAGGAAGGCTGTCGAGAATGGTAGTTCATATCATACTCCGATTTGAATGCTTTACTGGTGAGCTTCGTCCACGATTGATTCCTAGAAAATTGGAAATGAGTTTATTTTCTTGTTTGGACTGATCACTTTTTCAAAATATGGCTGAGTTTTAGTGTTAGAACATTCAAAATGTTCTTCCTTAGTTCATGAAAAAGAGGGGTGTTTGATCTTTGATTAAGGAGAGAGAAATATTTTTGGTGTTTGTGGAAAAAAAGAATTAGATTTCTTTTTTCCTTTTTATTTTAAGTTTTGGGTGGGATTTTTCCCGCCTAGGGGCCTACTTTAAAAAATGCCACGTCGGCAGTTAATATGGTTCCTGATGGAACCGTTAGTCACATGACTAACGGCGTTAACGGTAAGGGGCAATTTGACCTGATTTTGTAAATTAAAGGGGCATTGTGGCGCAATTATTAGTTCAGGGGGCAAATTGGCCCAATTTCGTAAAGTTTAGGGGGCAAAAAGGCTATTTTGTCAAACTGAAACACTAGACAGACACAGGATGTATTTACATGCCTTTTGACTAAGATAAAAGTGAAGTAACTGATAATATTTGAAAGAGAATAAAAATGTTGTACTATCTGCTTTCGTTTAAAAATCTGATGACATTTAGAGCCTATGGGTCCACCTCATATGTCAAAATGTTCTTTTTAAAGGGGAAAAAACAATACAATATATTCACTCTATTAGTTTAAAATCTGATATTGCGTCAGTGTACAGGCTACTTGATATAAAATCCGTTGAAGGCTGAGGGCTGATAATAGTAGCCTACCACTGTGGTGGGGGCTATTCTTCAGTGTTGTCCACCCTTGCCTTGCACTACATTTAGAGCTTAGCATACCCACTGAAAAGGATAAAAGAAAAGATTCCTGCATTTTTCTGGATATGTGGCTTACAATGTGAAATAATTTCGCTGTCCTGATTCCCATATCAGTGTGGTTGTTTGCATAGTTTGTCAGTGAAGGCTAGCAAGTGAGGAAGTAAGCGCACCCTAAATATTATTTTAGCAAACATCATTCTTTTTGTGTTTTGACAGGATTGGATATGGTCTGTTGGTTGCAACCCTTTCTCCATTACTTCTCAAGGCTGGCATATATCAAAATTTCAATCAGATACAATTGCTCGGAGCTACATAATCAGTACTCTTGAGGAGTCGATACAACAGGTGAATGCAGCCATTCATCTTCTACTCTGGGAGCGTACAAGTATCCTTTTCTTTTGGCAAATAAATAATTGAGAAGTACATCATGTAGCCTTATATGACTCATAATTCTCGCTCACAAAATTATGCAAGGAAGGTGACCACTTCATAATACCGTCATTATATCAGAGATTTCGGATTAGGTGCATGTGTAACCATGCCTGTGGATTTGAGACTTCATATCTACTTATATTTCACTGTATTCCACGGTATATATCATCCTGCAGTTTTACAAGTTTTAGGTCAAAATGTTTCTGATACTTGAAATGATTGCTTTAGATTTTATTTATCCTGACTTGCTAAAATGGATTTTCAACAAAGAGACTTAACACGTAGCAGCTGAGAAAACCTTTAAACTCTTCCAATCTCAAGAGGGCGATCTAGTGAAGCAGTACAATTATGTTGTCAGCTTGTGGAGAAGAGTGAGTGAACTTGCTTGCTTCATCTTTCGTTAATATTATTGCTTTATTTAGTAATTTAATACCAGATCATACTTCTTTTTTTAATGGAGGAGGCGACTGTTTACTTGCACCGTTGCACGGCTAACATGAATTTCTCTTTTTCAGATTTCGACTATTGCTGGAGAATTGCATTATGGAGATGCTATGAGACTACTATATACTTTAGAGGATGCAACCAAAAGGTATTGCAAAGTAGTTATTATAATATTATAATATTTAATGCCCTTTAAATTATTTGGTTCAGTTACAACGTAGCTATGGAGAAAATTGGTATCTATATTTGGGCATTGAATAAACTTGTCATTTAGAGAAGGCTTCTTACAATGAACGAGCTCTTCGATAGTTGCAAGTGATACAATTTTTGAGCAGCTGTGTGCAAATGCTTTTTGTCTTTAAGTACTATAATTCTGCTTCTGCTCAATACGATTTTGTAGTTGTCACTTCGAGGGTCATCCTCTTACTCCCATTAACAGTTAAAACAGTGATTCGCAAGCAGATTATATTTTGGGGCTGATTCTGGAATTACATTTTCTTTTTGCAGTTTTGGTGATAAAGTGAATGCAACCATTTCCCTTCTTCACCCAATTCATTGCACAAAAGTGAGGAAAGTTGATGTGGAGTTCGATACAACAACGATTCCTGCCTTCTTGATTGTTTTTGGTATTCTGTATATGGTGCTAAAGCCGAGACGAGCAAAACCTAAAATCAACTGAGCTGAACCTGTAGTCATGGGTTAAAAAGGAGCGGTGATCGGCTCAAAGCTTGTTGTAGATGGTAAAATTTTCCCCTGAGAAATCATATATAGGTTTGATTGTACACAGGTTACCATTCACAAAACTCAAAGCTGTATTAGAGAAATGATTGTATTTCAGAGAGAATTCGGAATAGGAGCGAGAAAGTAGCAAAACTGTGACATACCAAAAGATATAGGACATTGATTTACTCTTTCTTTTCACTAAACGTAGGATATTGATCTGAAAATTTTGTCATCCATAAAATGCCCCTGCATATTGCCAAAGATAGCAGCATTGTCTTTACTAATCAAGGATTTTTCTGTCATGTTCTTTTTATTATTATTGTTATTATTATTATATATATTTTTGACAAACATTCTATGTAATGGAAGCCTGATTATACTATACATTTGACAGATAAATTCTGTAAAACTCGCCTTTTTTCTTTTTAGGCCAAACTGTAAAACTCACCTGATAACTATAGTTATTTAGTTACATTTACAAGGGGAAATGGACTTGTTTAGTTGCCCTTGGTTTCGAATGAGAAGATGGCAAGACAATCCGAGGACAGGACAAGGACCATGACAAGTGACAACAAACTCGAGATTTGGCAAACCGATCAATTCTTGAAGAAACCTAATCTGTTTTATAGGAACAGAAGAGTTGAAAGTATATATATATATATACATACACAATATCATACCAGCATCAGAACAAGTAGCAATAGGCTTCCAATTATAGCCATGCCTCTCCCTAAACTATCAGAGTGAAAAGAAGACGCAAAGAAAAATCAACTTGTTTTCTTTACCTTGAAACAAATTTTGGGTCGTCATAACAACAGTTACTTGTATTCAAGTAGATACAACTAGAGCATCACTGAGTTCTCGGCCGTTGGTTTCGTAAGGGAAGAGTAGAATACAAACTACTGATACAAGTATAACAACCAGAAAGAGGGCAACTGCTGCTGTTTGATGGCACTCACTCACCAATCCCACAGCGACAAGCGGACATACCATGCCTCCAATTCTTCCCATAGCACTTGCCACTCCAGCACCTGTTGTCCGCACTGGGGTTGGATATATCTATACAACACAAGGACATTTCTCAAATTCAAAACAGCTTATTATGTGCCCTAATCTGATAGCTTCGTATCATCCCTGGCCTTTCAGAACAAACCCTAATATAAACAAGAATCCAACATCACACAACCTATGCATTTGTACTGCTCCCATTTTGTTACAGAAGATTTAAGCCAAACAACAGCAACCATCTCTTTTAAGAATTCCTAAAATATAACTCATGCTCATGCATTTGCAAACAAGTGACACTAATAATATTCACCAAAGATATTGGATTAAGCAAAACATATTAAAAGTTCTGGACACCTGGGACTCACGTTTGATGTGTATATCACTTGCCATTAAAAATGTCCTAATAAGAGTTTCGCTTCATAAATTCTAGCGAATCTATTACTAAGACAAAAGCAGCAACAACCTTAGTGTTGTAACAAGTAAGAAATTGCCAATTTGGGATTTTAGACACTGCTAAATTTTACAAGAAATGTCTTAATTTAGAGTTGATCACTGCTAAATTTGACATCAAAATAAATTTTAGAAATGGACTTACCTCAGGGGTATATATACAAGCAACATTGAAGGTTCCAGAGGCAAACATGCGAGCACCAAATAGTAGGCACGTAGCTAAAACTGCAGACTGATGAGTGAGCAAAGGAAGCAGAAAGATAAATGCTAAGAGAAACATAAATGCCATGCACTGCTTGCGGCCTACCCTATCAACCAATATTGCTGCCAAAAGAATCCCAGGAAGCTCTGCAAAATAAATGTTAAAATTTTATTTAACAATAGAGCACAATGAAATGGGAGCTGGAAATGAAACAGAATACCTGCTAAACTAGTGATGAACGTGTCCACATAGAGGCTAGCATCCTGGAGGTTTGCATAGCTCAAAATATTTGTGAAACATTCACTTTGCCCACTGCTTAGTTTTGAGGTGAGCAAAATTATACCATAATAGGAAAAGGAATTACCAAAGAATATTAACCATAGGAGGAGGGTTGTTTTAATCAATTTTGATGAGAAAAGCATAAAAAATGATGAGAAGCTTGATTTAGACTGCATGACATATTTCGTTACTGAGGTAAGCAAGGGACTCATATCTTCTGATTGATCACATACTTCATCCTGGCCATTGGTTCTACCAGAAATAAGGATGCCGGGAGGAAGCCTTCTTTGGTTCACTGAAGCAATCTTCTCCAGAATTTGAAGTGCATCACTTGTGTCACCTTTCATGCATAGATATCTAGGTGACTCAGGTACAACAGCATAAAAAAGAAGCAGAGCAAATGATGGCGCAGATGACAGTGCAAGTAGCCACCTCCAGTTTAATCTGGGCATTACAATCTGCAATAAAAAAGAAAAAAATCATATTGTGCCAATGTTTCTTCTCATTGTATGAACATAAACATCAGTTTCTAGATAAGCCCCGATTCTGATAGCGGTGCCAGTGAGGTGTTGTAGTAGAAAATAACATTTTACCATCATATAAATCAATGGACCAATAAACTCTTACTTTCAGGTAAGAATTTACAAGTTTTACCATCATTGTTTCATTGCACATATAAGATAGTATCTCTAAGATGGATTAAGTTCCTTTGCCTACTAACCCCAGGTCCGTACTTCGATCTCCTGCATCTAGAGAGATGACAAGGTAAGGTTGTGGTTTTGCTAAGACGCAACCCTTCTAATTACAAACACTTATTCCTTAATGCCAACAAAAAAGCCACTAATGAGAGTTCCTAGTCTGTAGGTGTGCCCCTGTGGCCTTGAACTAATATTCTAACCTTCCGGGAATGATCTTGGCTAGAAAGAACATGCGGTTTTACTTGCACTTAGTAGTTCATAGTACACAAACGGTATTTTTAGGAGTATAACTCAAGCAATACAAGAGACATACTCTGCAACCATTACTAGTCGAAGAGAATAAAATAGTTATGTGATGTTCTGCAGCTTTTAAGGTTCAAAATGCAGGGTCTAGCCAGACCTGGAATTGGACCAAAATTACTATCAGATGAAGCTCTAAGTTCCATAACGTAAAGAGATAAAAATTTAAGTCCTCTCTAGCTCATAGCATCTTTCAAGGGTAAAGACTAAGTAACCTTAATATGGTGTCATGCCTAAGAAAAAAAGAAACATACCCAAGCAAGTGAAGCCTCAGAAATGGTTCCAAATGTCCAGAAAGATGTGAAGATGACCATCCACATGCCTCTTTTTGAAGCTGGAACAAACTCCAAAAACCAGGTTAAGAATACAGTTCCACCACCAAGGCCAAAACCAACCAAGCCCCGAGTAATAAGAAGTGATACATAATTTGGGGAGAATGCACTCAATAGTCCAACTGTACTTGTTACCACAGGTATACCGAGGAAACCCTTCCTGACAAGAGCAAATTAAATTGTTATGACAAATCAAAAATTATGTTTTATTTATATAGAAAAGAAAAGAAGGATGGAAGGAAAATGGGGGATATGCCTGCCTTCTTCCATAGTTGTCTGATATAAGGCCCCATGAATAGGCTCCAACAAGCATTCCAGCAAAGACAACAGTGGATAAAAGGCTCTCCTGACTTGAGGAAAGTCCCCACTCTGACTTAACAGCTGTTCCTATGAAGGAAAGAATCATGATTTCCATTGCTTCTGAAAACCAACCAAGGCCAGCATAAGCAAGAGTAAGTGCTTGGAATTTTCCAAACCCCACCATTTCAAGGCCTTCATCCAGCGTATATTCACCAATCTCTTCTTCATCCATCTCAAAACTAACTGCAAATTATTTGATCTTTCCAATTAAACAGGAAAACCGAGCAATCAATTATCAATTAAAAGTCAAAACATATAGAAATAGACTCTGGTTTCTCTTCTGTCAACCAATCAGCAATCAGCAATCACCCTTTTCTCTCTCGCTTTCATTTTAAACCTTGTACTAGTCTACAAACACTATAATCCTATTACTAATAAATCAAAAATAAAAGAAAAGATTTGTGGACAGGATGGAGCAATTATGTCAATAAATATCTTCATCAGCAGAGTTCAGTTGCTGAAAAGGAAAGGCCCCCAGGTATAATCATATTATTAATTAATTACCATGGCCATCATCACATGTTTTGTCGGCCAAATATCCAATTTGAGACTAAACCTTTGTAACTTGTTCAATTCAAGCTCAAACCTTTAAAGCGTTCCAAATTAAGCCTAAACGTTTTTGAAACCCACTAAATTGGGTCTAAATCAGACAGAATTTTGAAGGTATACCGCACACGCTGTTACCATTAGTAACGACGTGATGTGGACGTGGCACTGACACGTGGTATAAAATTTTTTTTTTTTGCTTTTTTTCTAAGAAAAAAAATTAGGGAAGAAAAATAAATACAAAATTCCATTAAAGTTACCCTAAACCCTTTTCCATTAAAATTAAATATCTAGGTGTTAAATTAAAAAAAAAATTCCTTCTTTAAGTTCAGATAATTCTTTCTTTCTTTTTGGCAAATTAAGTAGAAAATTCTTAAAATTTTTCAGTTTCTCTCTTGTTTATAGGTTTCTCTTAATCATGTTCTTATGTTTTAGGGTAAAACTTTTCAAATCTTTTAATCCTCTTTGGTTAGGCAAAAGGGGTGGTAGATCCCGTGGGTTTTGCTTTGATTTGTCGAAGAAGGCAAAGCCCACTTACATTAGCATCAACTCTCCCTTCTTCTTTCAAAGTTGTTGCTAACGGCGGAGGAAATTCCACCAAGAACACCACCAGCATAGCAGCTACCATAGCAGCACCTGAGACTTTGCCTTCGAACAACAACAAAGAAAAAAGGGCCACAGAGCATCAACTGATCTCAAGAGAACTTAAACATCGTTCCAGGGCTTAAAGGTGCCAAAGATGCAATCTGAGATCTGAAGATTGCGTTGACTATTTCACTAAGTCAATACCGCTTGCTCTTGCTTGTGTTTGTTTGAATG
This sequence comes from Corchorus capsularis, assembly GCA_001974805.1. NCBI lineage: Eukaryota > Viridiplantae > Streptophyta > Magnoliopsida > Malvales > Malvaceae > Corchorus > Corchorus capsularis. Next base: position 28,272 of record AWWV01015253.1, read on the forward strand.
CCAACTATAATAATGGGTATGTGAATTTGGGTTGTGTAGATTGTTAGGCACATATTTTTCTATATTTTATATGTTAATTCTATTTGATTATGTGCCTATTTTTATGTACTTGATGCTTAATTTATTCATATTTATGTTTTAGGTACATATTGGAGTGTTTCAAGGCAAAAGGAGCTAAATTGGAGCTATTTAGAACAAGTTGGAAAATTTCTGTTTCGACCTGGAGCGGGTCGAAATCAAACTAGAAATTCTCCTGTCTCGACCTGAAACGGGTCAAAACAGGCCATGCGGGGAGCAAATAAAATTTCGTGGATTTAATTATCTTTTGGCCCAAATCTTTACCAGCTCGATATTTTTACATATTTAAGCCTTGGGAAAGACCTCAAATACCCCTATACTTAATTCTATTAGTCTAAGGCAATTTTGTAATTTTATAATTAATTATTTTTAATTAGGTTAAAAGCCTTATATAAGGCTATAGCCGCCAAACATTAGTTAGCAGCTTTTGATTTTTTTTTCACGTTAGCTTTTGAAAGCTTTAGATTTAGGTTTAACGTGATTTCTATTATTTTTCTCTAGATTCAATAATGAAGGTTTTCTCCATTATTGATTATTTTATATTCTTTCTTTTCTAGTTAATTCAATTTTAAGACTTTCAATCTCTTGGGTATTGATTTGTGAGGCTCTGCACTTATTCATTTATCTTGTAAGTATTTTAATTTTCTCTGGATTATTTGAATGATTTTATGCTTGATTATATAGAATGGCCATCTATTTAATTAGGTATGATTTCTATTGTTAGATGAGATTCCTATATGCAATCGTAGGTAATCAAATCACAAGTAACAACTTAGAGTAGCCCTCTAAGAGAATCTTGAATATAGATTGAATGTTGCCTATATTAGTGAGCATTGTTTATTGTTGGCTAAGATCTTTCTAGTTCTTAAAGCAATGGGTTACTTGAATCTGGTAAACGCTTGGAACTAGGTTAGTAAACTTGTTAGGATTTAGTCTAGGACTTGCGTCATGACTAATGAATACTAAGGAAAGATAGGGATTAATGGGCGTTTGACATTAATCTACGCCATCTATTTACCAAGTTAGATATTAATTGATGCCAAGGATCAAATCCTTTTAACCCAAGAGTACGATTGTCTTGAAATTGGAATGTCTATTTAATTGTTTCTTTAATCTCCCTATTAATTTAATTTGTGTTTTATTTAGTTTAATTAATTTCTACATAACCCCCCCCCCCCCCCAATTTTATTTTAGTTCACAACTTTAGGAAAAGTAATTAAAACAATAGTTCTCTGTGGGATCGACTCGTACTTACCCTATCTATAAGTTTTGTATGATTTTTATTTTTGGTGGAATACGACACCCACCATAGATCCTTAGGATTTTAATGTGATTTAATTGAAATTAAAACTGAACATATATTTGGGATGGTGTGGAGATCATATTTGAGAGATTAGGTGAAGATTGGAATCGCCGACAAAGGGTCCAACGGTGGTTCACGGTGGAGTACGATGGTTTTCCCGTGGCAGTTTATTGATGTTCTTTGCTATTTGTATTTTTTTTTTAGTATTGTTGCTTTTGTTTGATCTGTTTGGAGGGAAAGAGATGAGTAAATTTTGTTTTTGGACAGACAAAGTATTATGTGAAAATGAAAATGTAAATCAAATTATTATTTTCAATTATTAATTATTTAGTTCCAAATTCCAATTTAAATTAAATATTTCCTAAACAAGAATTTAAATATGTTTGCTAAGGGGAGCATATCACCTACAATTCCTACTGTAATCCTGCAATTTGTTAACGTGGACCGCATAAACACTTGATACCTGTATATGAATTTGACCCAACCTAACGGCTAAAGTCTCTCCTAAACTGTAGAGTTAATGACATAATTTTTTTTTATAAAATTATTAACATAAAAAAACTCCTCGGTATGCGATTCTCTTGCTCTTTTCAAAGATTGTGCTATCAAATTCAAGTTTTTAACTCAACAGAAGAAAAACACTCTCTTATATTCTTTTGCTTACTACTATTTTTTCTTCTCCCTTCCTGAAACTAGGGTATGTATTTATATTTATTTATTAAAGAATGAAAGCAAATTCTGATTTGTAAATTTTCTCTTCTAATCAAGCCTAAATTTTGGGCATTAACGGAACCAAATCAAGGGACTTTTTTATTTCATATTTTCATAGTTTTGTTGCTAAAGAATTCTTCTCCATAATATCATCAAATCCCAGAAAAATCAAAACACTACTTTTCCTTTTGGATTTGTGTAGATTCATGCGGATCTAGGAAGAATTTGAAAAAAAAAAGGGATTTGTGTTTAATAGACTTAGGAGTTAGGAGACCAAGTCAGAAAATTATGGCCCTCGTCGGACCTCCGGTGAGGTGGTCCACGACGGTCAATGGTGGCATGCGGTGGAGAATAGTGCGGTTAGAGTTTGGTGTTCTAGTGTTCATATATTTGTTCTTGAGTTTTATGACAAAATACTGAGTTTTTGATATTTTGAAGAAGGGTTGGAAATGGTTTGTGGGAGTTAAAATTAAAAAAGAAAGAAAAAAGTGGTGCCATTATGCGCCGTTAGCTAGCTGTTAACTTCTGGAGTTGGAGAAGAGCAACGTGTCGTGCAATTATAAATCCATGTAGGTTTATCGTAGGATTGCAGTATAGGAGAAATTATTAGGTGGGACGGATCCACCACGTCATCCATGGGGCTAACCAATAGAATCTTGTCATATCAAATGATCTTCTTAAATTTAGGCACAATTTTAGCCCAAGGTTTAGCCCTTTTTTAAAATAAATCCTGTATTAAGGGTAAGTCCCCAAATTTGAGTCAACCTCTAATTTTTCAAGTTAACGAGTCTCAAATGCGCGTGTGGTATACTTCCAAAATTATGTATGATTAGGCCCAATTTTGTGTGTTTTGAAAACCTTAAGGCTTAATTTGGAGCACTTTAGAGGTTTGAACTCGAATCGAGTAAGTTGGGAAAGATTTAGCCCCAAATTGGATATTTATCATGTTTTATCTATATTTTCATCGGCCGGATGCAACATGTGTCAATTGCCAATCATTTCATTTTTTTTGGCACAATAATCATCTCATTCTCACATAGTTATTAAATCCGGTCCAGAAGGCGACCCGTTCGAGCTTCCGAGTCATCGATCAAACGGTCAAATCATCGGGTTAATCGGATCAATATCGGATAAATAATATATATTAAAATAATTTTTTATATTTTTATACATGAATATACATGAGACTTTTAAATATTTTGTGGGTTTTTACATGTAAATTTATTTTTTTTAGTAACTAACTTTATATAAGTATTATTTTACCCTCATATCATGTCAAATAATTACAAATAAGTAAAGTTGAAAATGTAATTTCATTAAAAAATTATGACCCACCGGGTCAACAAAAATCGGCAGGTCAACGAGTTTTAACAGGTTTTTTCCGAGTCGAATGGGTTTCACCTGATCAATAGGTTGAACCATAGTTATTAAACCCGAATCGATCCGACGGTCCGACGGCTTAACTCGGTGGGACCTAGACCGGTCCGATTTCATCTTTGGACCGCTTGTGATTTTAACCCGTTTCAAACCGTTAAAAACCGCCTTAAACCGTCAAAACCCGCTGATCCGGGCAGGTCTAGATGAACCAGATGGGTTGGATTCTAAATGCTGAGAAACTAGTCAGACATTCCCATCTGATCAGATCCAACAAGACGGTTTAGAGGAATCCAGGTATAACGACATATAACCATTCTAAAAGATGAAATCTTAGTGAAATATTTCTAAAAGATGAAAGGATCCGGTGAGATTTCTAAGTTTATAAGTAGAGAGGTTGATTCCAAAAAGAAAAAAAAAAAACACGATGAAGGGAGTTTTTTGTTTTCCGACTTCTGTGTGCGATGACCGCCTGATAACGAGGAAGGAAAGAAGTTCTTCTACAGGTAATACACCTACCCTAGTTATTTTATATATATTTTTCAAACTTAAAATAGTTTTACTTTTTTACCCACCCAACTACCCTACGTCCCTACCTTGTTTTGATGTTTTCACCAAGTAACATTATTAGGAGTACTTTTTATTCATTACTATTTTTTTTTATCCCATCCGGTATCCAGGGTTTTGCCCTGATTAATTCGGATTCGACCCGCGTCGTGCACCTGGTTATGGTGGGTGAGTCTCCCAACAGGGGCAGCTGCGTACGCAAGGTCTCGAACCCGAGACCTGCTTAAACTGGAACAGGCCGCTTACCACTTGATCCAACCCCTTGTTGGTTATTCATTACTATTTACTACCATATATTATATATATCTAATTTTATTTATTCAATTAATTTTTTTATTTAACATATATTAATTATTAAGTACTTGAAATTTATAATTATGTTGTAATTGTCTTATTTATTGAAGTAAAGAAAAGAATGCTAAATACTAAAATATATTTTTATTTAGCTTATAAAATTATAAAAATATTAAAAAAATATTATTTATTAACCCGCATCGATCCGATTGACCCGGCAATTGAACCATTTGACCCGTGACTCGAAGCCTTGAGCGGGTCGCTCTCCGGGTCGGATTTAATCACTATGGGCTGAACGATCCACTTAATAACCTGGCCCGGATTAAGTCCCGGGTCACCGGTCGGACCACGCGCCGGGCCGGGTTTAATAACTATGATTCTCATTTTACTTTAGAGGTGTCCATGACCGGGCCGGGCCTAACTTGATATTAACAATTAACAAGGGATATAATTGCCCAAGTTCAGCCCATTTTTTAGTTGGACCTATAATTTTGCCATGTTTGTCTCATATTTTTAAATGCATAATCGAACTCGTTTAAGGCTCATATTTATTTTTAAATAAAATAAAAATTAAAATATTTAAAAATAAAATTATTAAAATATTTAATAACAAGTTAAATCTAAATGAGTTTTGATATAAAAAAATTAAATCCTATAAACATCTTACAAATTTAAATCAAGGTATATGAATGAATTGTTTAATTTCATTATAAAATATATAACAAATAAATTACTTTATTATCTTTTACATAATTCGGGCCAGGCTCAGGACTAAATAGTCAAAATCAATCCCGCCCATATTTTATATAGACTTTTTTTTTCTTACCCAATCCTGAAAAACGGGCATAATATATTTGTCCAAATCCTCCTATTTTTCGGACGGGCCTTCGGGTTTGGGCGGATAGTCCAAACCTTGGACAGATCTACTTAAAGGTGATTAAGAAATCAAATTAGTACTAATCCTTCTGTCACTATTTAAGTGTCACACTTAAGTGTATGGAAAAATTTCAAAAAAGGATATTCTATTGAGAGTTATTATCCTTTGATACCATATATCAAATTATATTTACCAGAAAGGAAATAAATATTTTAGAAATTATTAAAAAAGATACCATTTATACGAAAGTTTAATTTTCAACTCCCATCTCACCAACAGCTTTGCATATATGGTGAGAGGCATTAAAATTTCCAAAATGAGAAACTAGTGTGTGTCACCAAGTAGTAGTACCTATAAAAATCTTAGATCTATGATTTGAAGAACATTAAAAGGATTTTGAGTACAAATTTACGAAGTAGAGACGAAGTTGAAGATTTTTGGAGCTTTTTGGCTCCATCAACACCGAAGGGCAAAGCCATAAAGGCACAAGATAGAGTCATGGCGGTTTCTAGGTGTTACGGTGGCTTATCGCTTGTTTTCTTTGCTAGATTTAAATTTAGAGAGAAATAGGGTTAGTCGGGTATGGGTTGGAAATTGGACTTTAAAATCATGGGTAAAATTGGTATCCCAATATCCTTTTCAAATAATTTCTGAAAATTATATTTCCTTTCTAATAAATATATTTTGGTATTAGTAGGTACAAGTGGGTATTCGGGAACAAGCTTAACGAGAATGGCAGAGTTGTTAGGAATAAAACAAGATTGGTTGCAAAGGGTTACAACCAAGAAGAAGGAATTGATTATGATGAGACTTTTGCTCCAGTAGCAAGATTTGAAGCAATCAGACTCCTTCTTGCCTTTGCATGTTATATGGACTTCAAGTTTTATCAAATAGATGTGAAGAGTGACTTCCTTAATGGTGACATTCAGGAAGAAGTATATGTGGAACAACCACCAGGCTTTGAAGACAGTAAACATCCTGACTATGTGTACAGACTTCACAAAGCTCTCTATGGACTCAAGCAAGCACCTCGGGCTTGGTATGAAAGGTTATCTAAATTTCTCTTACACAAAGGGTTCACAAGGGGAAATATAGATACGACTCTCTTTATTAAAAAGAAAAAGTCTGATTTCCTTATTCTTTAAAGTTATGTTGATGATATTATCTTTGATGCCACTAATGAAAGTTTGTGCAAGTATTTTGCCAAAGAAATGCAGGGAGAATTCGAGATGAACATGATGGGAGAACTCAATTTCTTCCTAGGACTTCAAATAAAAAATGATCTGAAGGTATCTTCATTAATCAGTCCAAGTACACAAAGGAGATGTTAAAGAAATTTGCCATGGAGGACTGTAAACCAATGAAGACACCAATAGCCACTAGTACTAAATTAGATTCCGATGAGAAAGGTAAGGTAGTTGATCATAAACTTTATCGAGGTAGGATTGGCTCCCTACTCTCTCTCACTGCTAGCAGACCTGATATAGTCTTTAGTGTTTGTCTTTGTGCTCGTTTTCAATCTTGTCCAAAGGAATCTCACCTCATTGCTGAATCTTCAGGTATATCCATGGAATCACTGGCTTAGGCCTATGGTATCCAAAAGGATCCCTGTTAAATCTTTCAAGATATTCTGATGCTGATTTTGCAAGAAGTAAAATAGATAGGAAAAGCAGGCACCTGTCAGTTTCTTGGACAAATGCTAGTGTCATGGTCGAGCAAAAAGCAGAACTATGTAGCATTATCCACTGCTGAGGCTGAGTACATAACTGCTAGGAGTTGTTGTGCTCAATTAATTTGGATTATGCATCAACTTCGAGATTTTGGATCACCATGATGGAAATGCCACTTTATTGTGACAACACTAGTGCAATCAATATTACAAAGAATCCTGTACAACATTCTCGCACAAAACATATTGAGACTCGACATCACTTCATCCGTGATCATGTGCAAAGAGGCGACATCAAAATTGAGTTTGTTAGTATCCTTAAACAACTTGCTGACATCTTTACTAAACCTCTTTGTGATGAGCATTTTAGCAGAATTAGGCATGAGCTTGGCATGATAGATTCTAGTAGCATTTAATTAATTGCTTCATGCATTTATATTAATGTCTTTAATATGTACATACATACATGCATATACATACACAAAAACTTGTCAGATTTTTGCCCTCTGACACACTTTTTAATTTCCTGTTTTCCGTACTAAACGCGTATTTTCGAGTCAGTACAAATTTTGAATTTCAAAGTTCAGCTTTATCCTTAATTGATAAAGTCTTTTCAAAATCCAAAAAGATTTACTTACTCTTTCCTCTTCCTGAAGAACTCTTTCTTTTTTTTTCCCAAAATTCTTCTTATATTTAAAGTCTATTTCTCTTTTTATTCTTCCATTCTGAAACCCTAATCGCATTATCTCACTTCTTTCTTTCTCTCCAAAAACTGTTTTCCTTCAGACATTCATATTATTATTCACTCAAATCCTTTCTTCTACTCATCTCTTGAGAAACAATGGCAAAGGGAGAAAGTTCGAAAGCAAAAAGAAAGTTGTCTGAGCTTGAGATTATTGAGGAAGAAGAAACCATGATGCCGGCAAAGAAAGCGAGAAGCAATTCTGATAAGAAAGGCCGTTTCCATGGAGCTAGACTGGTGTTTGGAAAGCTTCCAAAGGCAAATAAGATTGCAGATCGCCAGAAAACTGCAGCTATTCGTAACATGTATGATGAAATTACTGAGTTTCAGATTATGGCTGCTAAAATGATAGATTGGGATACATTTTTAGGTGATGATATTTATGGTGGAATTTATGATAATTTTGAGAGGATGAATATACTAGGGATAGCGAATTATGAGTTTACTAAGCCTAGTCCCTCGGCCATAAAATTTTTTGTTGGTATAGCTAAGTCTGCTGATGTGATAGATGATGAAGACGCTAGGGCTTTGTTTCTAATAAGAATCTGATTGTTTGTGTTAATGGAAATGAAATAGTCATTACCCCTAAATCTTTGGGAAAGCACTTGGGAATTGACTTTAAAGGTGAAGAAGATTCTGATGAGAGTTTTGATAAGCATGTCGTCTAGAGGTTGATCTCGGGGAATGATGAAGACTTGCTTGAAAATTCAGGGGTAAGGTTTATTAGAAACAGTTGTGTGAAAATGATTCACCAATTCATTGGTTGCACCATTAGGTATAAGAAAAGTAGTGTTAGATATGTGAGCAATCATGATGTGTGGCTGTTGTGGAAAATTATAAACTGTGAAAGAGTCAACCTTGTAGGAATTCTCATCAGGGGCATGCAGGAGATGGCCAATAAAAAGAAGAAAATGATATGTGGATTTGGCCACATCATTACTGACTACATGAAAGAGAAGCTCAGTGCTGATGACTTCAAGCCGTATGAGAAGGATATGGTTGAGGGCTGTGTTAAGTTTTCCAAGGAGACCACTGATAGGTTCATTAAGAACACTATCAAGGAGAAGCAAATGATGGAAACCATTGCTCAGACTGTTACAACCGAAGTGAAGAAAGGTGAAGATGCTATCGTGGATAAGATGGCAGGATTATAGACAACAATGAAAGCTGAAATTGCAGGATTAACAGAAGCAGTGGGAAAACTAATTGGATTGATGGAACCCTGGTAGGAAACACTCAGATGCTGTGTGTCAAGTTCATATCTGACATGAACTAGATGATGCTAATCTATGAGAAGATGGGTGAATGCTATGCAACACTTTCAGCTGCATATCTGAGAAGATAGATTCAAGACTCTACACTACTAGGTTGACAGAAAAGATGAAAACATGGAAGGAAATTGAAGAAGGATTGAAAAAGATGCAAAAGGACAACAAGGAAAAATGGGATGCATCTATGAAGCCTCATGGAATTTCACCAGAAGAAGATGAAGAATAAGCAAAGAGAGCAACAGAAATTCTAAAAGAAGCTGATGAAGCCAATCAGAGTAAGCAACAAAAAGAAAAGGGCATTAGTTACACTACTGAAGTTGAGAAAGCTACAGCAAAGAAGAAACAAACTATCATACCACCTGATAGCTTAGATGAAGAAAAAAAAGATGACAAGAAATCCACTACAGATAGCTCTTCTACAGGAGATGGGAATTCCAAGAAAGATGATGAGGAAGTTGCTGAAGAGGTGAATGAAGGGGAGAAACAAGTAGAGGAAGTTGAAGCCACTGGTGCAGAACAACAGGAAAAGGAAGTTGCAGAAAATAAAAAGCTGATGAGATCATCGAAGGAACTACTGTTGACATTGATGTTATGGAAACTGATGACGTGTCTGCTGCTGATTTGGACAAAGAGAAGGAAAGGGAAGAACTGGTTGTTGAGATCTGCAAGGATGTTGAAGTCACTCCTAAGAAGGGATCTCGCAAAGGAGGAGTCAAGAAGAAATCCACTGCAGCTAAGAAGGTTGCTGGCACTGGTAAAATCACCAGGTCCAAAGTAGCCAAAGAAGCTGAAGCAGTTGCATCCGAACCAAGCCCTTTTGGAAGCAGGTCAAGGTCAGAGTCTTCATAGTAAAAGTCAACTCTTAAAGCCATCATTCCCTCAAGCAGCTCTGAGGAAGAAGTTGAAGGAGATGAGGATTAGGATGCATTAGTCGCATCAGTTATTTCATCTCTGCATTCTGAACATTTCATGCATTTCATATGCATTTTAAACATTGTTTTTATTTACTTTGGGTTGTATTTTGGCACCTGCTGAGTGCGTTGGATATTCTGGATATTTGTTTTGAGGCATGTGGATGTCTCTTATCTATCTTATATGCTTTATTACTCTATCTTTCTTGTGTATATATTTCTGGATTTTCTAACAGTTTTGTGCAGGAACTTAGAACCTTTTTTGCTTATGACAAAAAGGGGGAGAAGAAATATGAATTGAGCTTATTGAATATATGTTATATATGTTGTGGAATTTAATGTTCTTATCTACTGTGTTCAGCATTTGAAAACCAACAAAAGAAATATGAATTGAGCTTATTTAATATCTGTTATATATGTTGTGGAATTTAATGTTCTTATCTAGTGTGTTCAACATTTGAAAACCAGCATGCTTGAAGGCAACTTTGGCATGCTTGGATGGGGTCGATGGGGAAGATGAATTGACTAACTCAGAGGAGTTTAAAGTCTTCAATGGTATATCTTTCAAAAACCCCTCTTTATTTGGCTAAACTTAACTGTATATATGTTAATGCCACTAATGGATTTTCAAGAGATTTCTAGTTCTTATCTTACTTATGCTTTTAGTGTTCTCTAACTTTATTCTGGAATTGCCATCAGACATTTGGCCTGGTGGTAGAGTATTGGACTCTTAGTTCCAGTCTACCTAGACTGTGGGGTCTTGAGTTCAAATCTCACGGAATGTGAGTTTGTTTGTAATTTGTTTGTTTGTTTATTTAGTAGATAGATAGTTTATTTATGTATAGTTTCTAGTTTGGGTTGATTTCTCATTTAGATGTTTGGGCTTAGAGATTTATTTGAATTGTAATGAGATTTAACTGGGTATGTTGGCTCATAGATTAACGTTTTGGTAATATAGCTAATCATGTAGCGGTGTACGGGTCTTCCTGTGCGTTTGTAATCCCTTTTAACCAAGAAATGAAAATGATTCTTTCCTCAAAAAAGAAAAACTTTATTCTGGAATTGATTTATAATGCTCTAATTTAGACTTGATATATTGCTCTGATTATTTTGAAATTAGATGGCATGGATTTAGGGGGATTTTTATTTTGTTATCTTATTCCCTATACTATATCTCAATTCAGTGTTAGTTTTTGTCATCATCAAAAAATGTGGAGATTGTTGAACCCTGTTGGTTTTCGATGCTAACAAAATAAACCCAAGTGTGTTAGCTAATATATCTACTTAGTGTGCAGTGAAGTCTTTAACAGAGAAAGGTTGAGCATTGTAAACTCTTAAAAAGAAAGCTTCATCAGTGACACTATTGTAGACGAATGCCATGAAGCCTTAGGTGTATGAAGAACGCAAAATCTCCAAAGAAGATCATTTGGAGCCAAAGGCAATAATTTTAGAAGGCAAAGTTCAAAATTGAAGAAGTATAATCAAGACAGAATGTGAGAAGAATGTTCAAGTCAAGACAAAATTTTGAAGTTCGAAGAAAACTGGAAGACATTGGTGGGATCAATGATTTGGAGATTAAAGTGACTAGTAGCTAGAAGACAAACAGTACAGACACGCTAAAGCGTTCAACGTTGTATGGACGCGCTGAAGCTGTTAATAGCCTGACGCGACTAGAAGACAAAAATAACGGGCAAATGCTTTAATTTGAACCCGATAACGGCTAGTTTACTTGAGAGGCTATAAGAACTCAAATCTAACTGTTTAGCATTTTGAAGATCTAAACAGTTTCTCTCTCTAGAATTTAAAGTCCCAACAGTACAAGCTTTATCACTTTGATTTTCTTTAGTTGCTTGGATTTTTATATTAGCGCTTAAAGATTAAATCTTTAGATTGTTATAGGCCTGATCTTGTATAATCTGATATCTTAGGATCTTTTCTACACTTACACTCTTTGTTTATTGTGTTTGTTCAAGTGCGGCTTGTGCACTTGTTGTTGAAGCTTCGGGTTTGAAGCTTTGTGGTTGCAAAAAGGTGTTGTGAAGACCAGTTTAACTTCACTGATAGTGGATTCTGAAATCCTTGGTATGTGGTATCCAAGGTAGAGGACGTAGACGTGAAAGGCCGAACCTCTATAAATTGAAGCATCTCCAATCTTCCATCCTTTCTTCAATCGTTACAGTTTTATCTCTCCTTACTTTCTTTACTTTCTACTATTCTGTTGTTAACGCCTTTATCTAATTCATTTATACTTTCACTTGCTTCGATTGCAGTTTGTTTATTTATATTGCATTACTGTCTTTATCTGCATACTCTGAATTAGTGTCTTTAACATATTTTTAGAGAACCTAAAAATTTTCACTAAGTGCTATTCACCCCCTTTTAGCACATCAAGTGGATCAACAGAGTACGACACCCTGCAGGCAATCATGGAGATTAACAGGGTAGACCCTTCTCTTTGGGAAGGGGGTGTTTTGATACACCAGATTAGAAATTTAGCTTATCTTTTACATTTATGCTCTTTTAGTCATGTAAATAGGGTAGCTAATGTGTTTGCTCATAAGTTGGCACATTTAGATTGTATTGTTAATTCTAATTTTGTCTGATGTGGAGTTCCTCTACACGTGTGTAATCCTGATATTTAGTTCAATGAAATCTTAATTCTAAAAAAAAATAGTTTGGATTATATATGTATGAAAAACATTATAATTATAGACTTATGGCTTTGTTCTCTATCCTGCAGACTTAGCTTTTTTTTCTTTTTTCTTTTGTGATTTCTCCATCTTCTCCAATCCATTTTCACTTTTTCTTGATACCTTGCAATGCAATTTTTGATTCTTAGTCTCAGATTTATTTATCTTATTCATTCTTTCGGTTTGGGTTCCCTTGCTTTGATTACATGTTTTCTTCTTTGAACATGTTGACTTCTATTTGGAAAATTGGGAAAAGCAATCTAGAAAGGGTTTAGAAAACATTTTGTTATGTTCCTTTGTCATGTCAAAACACTTTAGGGATAAAATTTTGTTTTCTTTTATTCTTGACGTGATCTGAATGCTTTTCTTGGTTGTTTGTTGATAAATTGCCACAAAAAATTTGTTAAATATTGTAGATTTTGATGGTTGTCCTTATCAATTATGATGAGGAATGTTCTCTGATCAATCCTTGCAGGTTCCTGTTTTAGAATTTTCATGATTTTTGGGGATTTAAGGAATTACGAAAGCTATTAGATATATAGAATACACATTTATGCCCTTTGCTTACACAACAATATCCAAGATTTATATTTCAAATATTTAGAAAATAGACTTGCCATCTGATGAAGAATTGTTTAAATGACCTTATTTCCCTTTTCCACTAGATATCTATTTGAATATTACATTGCATTGAATGTTTTACTTGAACTTGGGACATTAGAATTCTAATCAAAATTAAACATCATTTCCCTTTTCCAGTAGTTATTTGATTATTTTGGACATTAGAATTCTAAGTCATTGCATATATGTCATTATTATTATATTTGTTAATTCTAGGTCTGGCGATTAAGGAGAGAATTGTGTTGCCACTAATCATGTTTTCCTTATACCTTCATACATCAACAAAGTTTATAGATAAAGCAAAAGTAGACTGGATAAATATGGGGAACATATATGGAAAGAATAGAAAGAGCGGGCATGGTCTAATGAAGCTAAAAGGTCCATTTGTTGTCTTGAATGGTATTACCTTTTTTCGATAAGTTCTCTGTTTTCATGTCTTTTAAGTGAGCCAGTGTACATCAGGAGCTACACAGCCTTAGCATTCAAATGCATTTAATTTATACATGTTTACATACCTACAACTTCTAACTATGTTAAGCAAATCCACCGGGAAATAGCCGCATTCAAATGCACTTAATTTATGTTTTCAATTTCAGTATTTATGTTATTTACTTTTTTAATCATAGTAAATGTTTATGGATTTTGTCTTTGCAGTATAAGCATATGTAACTTTGAAGCAAGAACGTTTATGCCTTTGCAACAATGTACTTACTAGTTAGATTCAACAGAACCAAATTCATCCTAAGACTTTTATCTTTACATTTACTCACCGCAGTGCATAGCTCACATCAATTAATTTATTGCATTAAAAATTTGCTACTCAACATTTCATACACCTTCACAATACCAAACCGTTCCAACTCCTTTACAACACCTAACTGAAGGCAATTCATATAAAAACAATTTTTAACAATCCAAAATTCAAAATGCTCGACACGCCAGCGCGAGCTACCCCTTTCTATCCATTAATCTTAATGCTTTGTTAATTGTTTAATTTGGGAAGTGTAGTACTAAATTTGTAATTGATAAAAGTGCTATTTTTGGAAGTGTACTGCTGGATAGTTTACAATTGATATAGATTAGGGTAAGAGGAAGTGTAGTAATCTTATTCCTAGCCAAAGACTTGTTTAACCTAATTGATAATTTGATCTGTGATCCATGGTGTTTCTTATTATTCTTATACTTAAGTGGGGATAAGTGAGGAAGTATTACCTTTTTACTGTTGTTTTCTTTCTTAATTAATTTCGTGACAAGTTACTACTTTTATATAACCTGTTGCTATTAACCCGTTTATTTTCTTAGTTGTTTTGAAATGGTTAATCAACCTTGTGTTTTCCTCGTGGGATCGATCCTGACTTGCCCTATCTACTTGTTAGTGGAGTTTGTTAGGTTTTTATTTTGTGACTCGCTGACGACCGATCACCTGCAAACGCCAAAGGAAAGATGCAATCGAGGGCAATTACCAAAAGGAGTAACATTTATTCATAATGTGTATTTCCAATTTTAAATTACGAGATTGAAGTTTAACTACCGTAATGAAGAACATTAATTATCTCTAATTTGTAGGTAAAATGTGGACCAAGCCGACGACGGGAAAGCATTGTGTAAGTGTGGCTTGGAGGCATATGAGGGTGGGAATCTACCGGACACTATTTTTGGGAGAGACAGCTGTGCTTGGAAGCTGCTCCTAAGTCCAAAAATGGCATCCACGACAATAGAGAGAAATAATCTTAGCTGCAGCTTTAACCTGCCCTGCCTGTTGAGGAATCTCAACGTCTTTTGGCAAGACAAAGTTGGCAATGAAATAGACTTATGATCCTTAAATGCAAAATAAATTCAAAAAAGCAAAGTGCATAATTGTTCACACAGCCAATTGAGAAGATTATCCGTCAGGACCAAGACATCACCGCAATAGAGTTGGTATGACAGCAGCGGGAATCGTGGTTGAGAACCTAGTGGTAAAAAGTTTTGATCGAACAAAAGGGTGTCTATAAATAATTTCAGTCTCAACTCCAGCTACAACACAAGCAATACCAGAACTAGTCTTTGCTCTCTTCTCCACTTCAAAGCTTCTTTAACATTGATTCTTCTCCGTCAAAGCTTGTATTTCCATCCTTTTTCTTCCAAGTCCTCTCTCACAATGTATTCTCACATATTTCATTTGTCACATGAAGTGAATTTATTTTCATCATTTATTAGGTTTTTTTACTTCCTCTATTCTCATATATTATAAAACAGAGCTAAACATAAACACTTTCTTCCACTACCGCAAAACTCATCTCTGTGAAACCGAACGTTCGACGTATCTCTGACCCAAGTTCAATCCTCACTCGAAGAGATGGGTTGGCCTAAAACCTATTGGGGCCAAGACGAGTACAAGCCCTTTCTGCAAAACAAAAGGCTCGTCATGGTTATTTTTAATTCTCACCTCACTGCCATAACCGTTTATCAAATACATACTTTTTTACCATTATTTTTCATCTCATCTCACAACTACGATTACTAATCTCACAGCGAATCCAATAACAAATGGACTCTAAATAGATTGCATAGATCCGCTAAAAAACAAAAAAAAAATCTATGCTATATATAAAAGTACGAATAAGGGGAAACTTTATGTTTTCCGATTGTACCCTTTATTTTCATACATATTTCTAAATTGACATTATTAAAAATTAATATATTTTTATTTTATAAAATTAATTATAGAGTTTTAATTTTGGCTGGATTATAATACATGGGCTTTCTTTTAATTCTGTATTGCCATTATTAAAATCTAATAAAATTTTATTTTAAAAATTAATTATAAAACTTTTCAATTTAAACTGGATTATAATATCTAAATTAAGAACTAGGATTATTTTTTACTTTTGACCGGATTATATATATATATATACACACACTTTACGAAAACTTTATTCTACAATATTTATAGAGTCAAAGATATGTTGTTGTAGATTGTTTGGGGAATGACTAATTAATTATTTCGAATTCCAGTCCCAAGGGAAAATCCAGTGGTTAAAGCTTGGGACTTCTTGTAAGAGGTCCCGGGTTCGAATCCTGAGATGGACGGGGTGAGATTATTGGAAAGGAGATGGCCACCTCTTATTGTGTAGCCCATTGGCCATTTCAATATCATGTTCATGAATAGCAAAAAAATTATTTCGAATTCCATTCACGTACTTACAACTTTTTTTTTCTTTTTAATAATCTTCTCGTGTGAGTAGGGCTGTAAACAAGACAAGCTCAAAATGAGCCTCATAAAATTTAAACAAACACGAGTTGAGCTTGAACAAGCAAAATCTTGAGAAAATTTGTTCTGTGTCTAACCATTCATAATTTTTACAACTAATTATAATCTAGAGAGAAAATTTGGTTCGTGCAGGTTCAAACCTTTTTCTTTTTCTAATGATCCTATCTGATGCGCCAAGGGCTTATCATGGTTTTGAAGAGCACAATGGAGCCAATGAAGATCATGGAAAGGATGATCAAGGAGTGTAAGGAAGCTTGGAGGAGCATGGAGGAGATGGAATCGCACCAAAGATGCCATTGGATGGAGGAATCGCACCAAAGATGCCATTTGATCCTTTGGTGATGCCATTAGGTCCTATGACTAGGGCAAGAGCTAAAAGGTTCAAGGAAGCATTATTGGGCTTTGTTCGAAGTCATCTTGAAGGCTTGAAATCCATTGAAGATCAATTGGAGAGCATTGAAGACATCAAGCAAAGGAATATTCCCATCGATTCCAAGTTGTGCACCATACTTGCAATCGATGATCATTAGGCTTATCTGATGCGCCAAGGGCTTATCATGGCTTAGAAGAGCACAATGGAGCCAAAGGAGACCATGCCTCGGATTTACATGGAGTTGTCTCGGAGTCTTTGGAAGATGTCATGGCTGATCCCGGTTTGAATGGAAGCTTGGAGGAGCATGGAGGAGAGGAGATCGCACATGACCGGCTAAGCCATGGTCCAATCGCACATGGCCAAGCACTTGACCGGCCACATGCCCGGCCATCACCATCGCATGACCCGGCCATGCCTAAGCACAACTGGCCACATGATCCTTTAGCCATGCCATCCGGGCCAATGACAAGGGCACGCGCTAAAAGGTTTAAGGATGCTTTAGTGGGCTTTGTAAGTTCTCATCTTGAAGAATTGAAGACCATTGAAGATCCGTTGGACCGTTTTGAAGATCACACACCAAGGAATATTCCATGCGATTCCTTGTTGTGCACCATGATTTCCATCGATGGTTCTTAGGGCTTATCATTGTGTAATTTGGCCAATTGGGCCTTTATTGTATCTTAGATCAGTTATTTATTTAGTCTAGAAGACATTGGGTTGGGTCTTGTTTGACTAAGTCCAATCCTTGCTTAATTAAGCTATGTTATTTACTTTTCCTAGTAGGACAAGGAGTAGGTAATTTTCTTGATCCTTCCTTTATGTAACGTTTTCCTTTTAGCTTTAGGAGAAGGGTTATGCGTCCCCTACTACTATATAAAGGGACCATCCCCCTCTTGTAATCATAAGTTGAGTTGATTAATAAAATTGAGATTTATTCACCCAAATTGATTATCTTAGTTTCATTGTTCTAGTTTGAGCAAACTTAGGGTTCTTCAATCTTGTAGAGTCCTAGCAAACAATTAGGTTGTGATTGCTTAATTGTTTGTGAATCTTGTGATCTTAGGTGTTCAATTGCAGATCTAATTGAGGGTCTAAGGCCGACGAACGAAGGAAAATTTATCTAGTGAAGATTGTCGACATACAAGTCTAAGAGTTTGGTGATTCAAGTTGATCTTTGGCGGGTCTCAAAGGTGGATTTGAACCGATTACAACTAGATTCGTATCATTATCATTGTGTAATTCGGCCAATTGGCCTTTTATTCTATTTAATTAGTCTAGAAGACATTGGGTTGGGCCTTGTTTGACTAAGTCCAATCCTTGCTTAATTATGTTATGTTATTTACTTTTCCTAGTAGGACAAGGATTAGGCAATTTCCTTGATCCT